>MU760849.1:39301-57035 GCA_026770625.1 Nicotiana glauca
AAGCCAGGGTGAGACAGTCGCAACTTTAATAAGTTCAAGCCAGCAACACAAACATGCGCAAATCATGCCGAGGTCGATGGCCCGCTTCAACAGAAATGAAAATTGTGCACTGCCGAGGGTCGAGCAGCACGAACCGTAGATGCATCTATTCTCACCGAGGCATTCGGCCAGTTCCATAAATAAACACATATCCTGCTTCCGAATCATCCATGCGACGCAGGCAAACATAAAATACATGCTCAAGTAGGAAATTAAGAGCTTATCGGGGATAATCAACCAAATAGACAAATTTCTTGTTTTAACATTTCAGGGAAAATTTCATAGTAAATCTATTTTTTAATTCCTTTACCAAATCAAGGTGATTTAAACAGTTCAAACTATCAATGGGTCCACAGTAATCCAAGTACAACATGCTTTTGGGTCCTAACTACCCGGACAATAGCATAATAGTAGCTACGCACAGACTCTCGTCACCTCGTGCGTACGTAGCCCCCACAAATAGGAGCATATAATCAATTACTTTACCTATGGGGTAAATTCCCTGTCACGACCCAATTTCCATACCCGGTTGTGATGGCGCCTCTCGTGAAGACAAGGCTAGCCAACTAACCCAAATCCTCTCTTTAACAATTATTAAACATAAATGAATAGAAAGTACAACTTAATGGCATTAAAAACTATTAATTACAACCCAATACAACCCGACCGGGGTGTCACAAGTCACGAGCATCTAAAGAAGACTGAACACCACTACAGGGCGAATTACATATACAAAATAAAAATCTGGAGTTCAAAAGATGAAGTCTGGTGCCGCGAACGCTGGCAGTCACCTTGCTCAGCTACAATAGTAATACATTCAATCCGCTAATAACCCGCTACCGGGTGAACAATACCTGCAACTGCACGCGAGGTGCAGAGAGTAAAGTGAGTAATCCAACTCAATGACTAATAAAAGTAAATAATAGCTGAACAGCTGAAATCACGTAAGGCACTCCATCATGCTATAAAGAACAGTGCAATCCTTTGAGAAATCAGTAAAACCTTGAAAACCTTTAGAAACATCTGGGCTCAGTTAAAACCTCTTTTGGAAAAATCTTTTTAACAGTTAAGCAAATGAATGCATAATCAGACAGTGCAAGTCAGTACATAAGTCAGCCCCTCGGGCAGAACGCTACATTAACCATTTATACTAGGTTATCTGATATACAGTGCAAGAAGTAGCATGGATGCCAATGAAATGAGAGTGTTGGATGTCATGACACGTAGTACAAACAGGAACCAATGCATGAACGCAATGCAATGAATATGATGGTACATTCCAGTACCCACTGCGGCGCGCAGCCCGAGCCACCCATAATGATTTAACGTCAACGGCGCTCACTGGGGTTGTGTACAGACTCCGGAGGGGCTCCTACAGCCCAAATGCAATATCAAGCCATCTCATGGCATCAATCAAATCCTGGTCAGTCAATGTTACCTGACCCATTTACATCATATAGTGCTATTGTCACCATTGTTTCAAGTTCCTGCTGCGGTGCGCAGCCCGAGCCACCCATAATCAGTCTAGAAAACATCATAAGCCCCACGGGCATTTATAAAACAATAGTTCTTAGCCTGAAATAACATTTAAATATCATTTGAGTTTTCAAAACTTATAAATATGGCTGAGTTTGCAAAACAGTATTTAAAACCTTGGACTGAGACCAATTGATATGCAAGATATGCTAAAACAGTAATATCAATCCCCGAAGGATTCACATAGTTGGCACGAAGCCCAAACATGGCAATCAACCCATAGTATGATGATAACAAGTAGTTTCAGTCAAATATGCAGTAAAATCAACAACCGGGATAGACCAAGTCGCAATCCCCAACGGTGCTCTACCTCACGCTCATATCCGGCATGCAAGTCACCTCAATACAGCACTATGATGTGCAAATCCGGGGTTTCAAACCCTCAGGGTATCATTTACAAGCATTACTTACCTCAAACCGGTGAAATCTATAGCTCGCAACGCCTTAGCCCCTCAAATTGGCCTCCACGTGTGTCGTATCTAACCAAAAATAAAGCAAATACATCACAATATGCTAAGGGAACAATACCCAATCAAAAACAATCGAGAATTAGCAAAAATCTCGAAACTAGCAAAACCCGAGCCTCGGGTCCACTTCTTGAAATCCAGAAAATTTTACACGAAAATGTTCCTTATCTCGCCACGAGTCTACACATATCAAATTTATAAGAATCGGAGTCCATTTGACCCCTCAAATCACAAATTCTCATTCAAAAACCCAAGCCCTAGCTCTTCACTTTTTAACCAAATTTCGATGAATTTAAATGTTGAAGTCATAATTAGATGATGTTTCTAGGCCATGAGACTTACCTCCAATTGATTCCCAGATGAAACCCTTCAAAAATCTCGTCAGAGGCTCCCAAGCTCGCTAAAAATGGTGGAAAATGAACCCAAGTCGCGGATGAAATGATATTAAAAACCCTTCTGCCCAGCTGACAATTCCTTCTACGCGAACGCGATGGTCCTCTCGCTTTTGCGATAACCAAAAAAATCCACTGGGCCACTTTACTCTACGTGAACGCAGAGCCCATCCCGCGAACGCGATACACTGCCAGGCCCAACTACGCGAACACGAAGAGTAATGACAAGGGGCCCCAAAACTCCTTCTGCGCGAACGCGAGATTCCACCCACGAACGCGATGACCAACAGTATTAGGTCTACGCGAACGCGGCCTATGCCACGCAAACGTGACGGCCAAGAACCTATACCTATGCGAACGCCAAGGCAAAATTATGCCTGCAACTGCTGCTGAAAATCTGCAACACTCCAAGACCAAAATTCTTCCGTTTGATCACCCGAAATCACCCCGAGGCCCCCGGGACCTCAACCAAAGGCACCAACATATCCCTAAACATCATACGAACTTGTTCCAATCATCAAAACACATCACACATCACAAAAATCATCAATTCACCATGGATTCAAGCCTAAGTTTTATCAAATTCTTCTGAAACTCACCTTCGATCAAAAACCTGACCAAACGACGTCCGAATGACCTGAAATTTTGCACAAATATCCAAAATCACCTAACGAAGCTACAGAAACTCACGGAATTCCATTCCGACCCTCGGATCAAAATCTCACCTATCAACTGGAATTTGCCAAAATGCAAACTTCGCCAATTCAAGCCTAATTCTACATCGGACCTCCAAATCGAATTCCGATCGCACTCCTAAGTCACAAATAAACCCCCGAAGCTAACCGAATAACCGGAATTCACATCCGAGACCTATGACTCAATAGTCAACATTTGGTTGACTTTTCCAACTTAAGCTTTCCTTAAAGAGACTAAGTGTCTCATTTCTTATCAAAACCAATGCAAATCAACTCTAACACACCATATACCGATAACGAAACATGAAGAAGCATGAAATGGGGGAAACGGAGTAGTAACTCAGGAGATGACGGGTCGGGTCTTCACATCCTCCCCAACTTAAAGAAACGCTCATCCTCGAGCGTACCCAGAGTTGTCCTAGAAGCCAACCAGTAGCTGAATGACCTTACCAAGCATATACCCGGAGCGATCCCTTGTTACCCTATCTTACATAGGTCTGATAATACAACACAAGTGAAATTTCACAGCCCATCTAGACCATAAACAGTAGAACCACATTGCACTTTCTGAAATCATACCCAGAATAAACCCGAACCAACTGTAATAACCCAGACCTGCAACCTCAGGTGAAATCATACAATATGTCACACAATCCAAACACTCGAAACGATAGACTCTATTCACGGCAGCTGCCCACAATAACCAGATACCGATAGAAAACCTCTTATTGGCTAAAGTCTTACTCCAACACTTTCATATACTGCTAATGTTAAATAGAATACGCGATAAACCGTAACCATCCCTCAGTTCACCCATACATGAAGCCATTCCTATTTGACTAATACCCCAGTAGATTTTCAGGCTGAACCCCGATATTATCCTTCCAACTAGCTGAGATCGAATTTGTTCGTATTCATTAATGACTCCAACGATCTCCTCGAATCCAACACCACTCCGGTGATATGACACCCCAACACAGGCCTAAGCCACAACTTGCACAATATACGCACCAATGAGGAATAGTCTGAACATACTCAAATCATGACAAATGACTCAAACGAAAGAGCTGTACCTCAAGCTCATCAGTACCATTAAAAAACAAGGTTGGGACCCCGCCCCTCATCATGGAAATAGGATACCTGAATCTACCCCGAAGGGTCTAATCTCCACACAGCCTCGCTACAATGCGCGATCTTACCCAAACACTGTTACATATGAAGCACCTCAAGTCGCTATACTCGAAATTGACAACCATGCACAATTGATATCTGGAACCCAAACAAATCATCATGCCTATGGTGAAGGAAGTAATATACACCATACAATCCTCAAAGGTCACAACCGGTGCACCATTCACCGAGCAACACCCAATATGGACTTTTCTTAAAAACCAGGAAGCAAGGCATACAAAGTAGCATTTGGAAAACTATTCTCAACATCACACTGTTGCGGCGTGCAACCCGATCTAGATAACATACCCATGGCGGCGTGCCACCCGATCCACGCATATATCTTACAAAAGGAGATGCACATCGAGCCAAATTTGCTCATTACAACAAAATACTGAGTATCGATCGAAAGCATACTGAGTGCATAATGATATATACTTATAGCGTTATAAGCGACAAAACTCAAGCATAATCCAAAAATCATAACGCCTCACAGCACAGAAAAAGCAACTCATAGATCTTCCCAAATCACTAGCAGGTTCAATAACGATCGAATCAACCTATCCTTCATCAATACAATTCGGGGCCAACCAAGCCAACTCAAGCTAAACACGTATCCAGTCAGCTTACCAACGAACTCATTACCAAGAAGCCTGAAGCTGCTCCTTCCACTACTATATCTCATGCCGGAGCCGTATAATACGGTTCTCGACACCAAATCAATACCGAAATCCACAATCTCGCCCGGCGACATGCCCGGCCATAGGAACACATTCGAAAAGTCCCTCAACATCGGAACAAAATCAATGGTAGAAACATCTATACTGACATCCATCACAAAGATCCAATTAAGGAAGGCAATCCTTCCCAGTCGTTCTATGATCTTTGGAATACCAACCACTTCTACTATAACATAATCTGATGCACCTCGCCACGCAACCGGTGGAATTTTCCGACATAGCCCATAGCACAGTAGTCTAGAATAATACACATTGCGACAACAAGTCTACAGCTCAACATCATATACAAAAACTAACATACCAACA
Organism: Nicotiana glauca; assembly: GCA_026770625.1. Classification (NCBI taxonomy): domain Eukaryota; kingdom Viridiplantae; phylum Streptophyta; class Magnoliopsida; order Solanales; family Solanaceae; genus Nicotiana; species Nicotiana glauca. The sequence continues at coordinate 44,647 of MU760849.1, forward strand.
AAGAAAGATCCACTCGGGCCTCCAATCCCAATAGCCACTAACGGTACCAATACACACTATCCACAACCACTACATACCCTGAAGATGAGAACTCCCAGCCTCCAGCTCTACATAGCACATGAATTACTAGACCTGATCCCAAATTCTGCAGTATAAATACATATTACACCTCGAGTACCCAATCATTCTTCGAAGATATTCTAAAATTCTCCTATGCCATCAAACACACTCAGATATCAGCAGTCGATCTATCAAGAAAAAATGTCGCAGCACTACCGAAGTGCTATCAACTTAATTATATTGCCCTTTTTCTGAAACATATACCCTCGTCAAATCACTATGATTGGCAACACCATTTCCTTAGTCATATGAGGATCATTAACCCTAATCATCTGAAGATCGATTCTTAATTCACCTGCAGCTGCTCGTGCTGCTTAAGAATTTAATGATTTTCCATTCCGAACTGAACCGAACCTTACACACACAAATCCCAATCCTCCACAACATACAAAGAATTAATCATATCATTATCATACCGATCCGGTCTACTATCAAGCTATTCCATCTATTAAATTTTTCCTTCTGATTCATGATCAACTTGATATTCCCTCTTGCTATAGCACCACAATGCCTCAACCCAGGTTCACTACGCAAGACCCAAGCATAAGACCACACTGTCTAAAATCCATAAGCCACCGAATACTCTCTTAATATCCCCAGGAACATCACGTTCCAAGAATATTTTACTTGGAATAACTCCATGTGAATCTGAATTCGTTACCTTTACTTCCCAGATACCGATACATAGGATCCCTTAATTAACATAAGAATACCACAAGTCTTTCTGTCTTCCAATGAAAACACAATCTCTAACCACATGCACAACCTTAAGATACCTGATTGTTCCCTGTAGAATCTTGAACACAATAAAACCACTCTCGAGAGTCATTCACTCTTATTCAAACTGCAAATTACCTGACTTAACGAACAGAACAACTTGTGCCTTATTGGCACTCTGACACCGCAGAACATGATCTCATACCAATACAAACAACCATCTTCCTTCTCTATACACTGAGCATTCTTTACCAGCAACAGCTCAAGACATCCTATTATTTTCACACATCTACGAAGTACCGTATAACCTTCATCAAAATTTTCCTTCACACGTGCCATCCTCGGCTCAATTTCTACAACCAGAACTGATCCTCCCGCATAACTCAAAATAGAACCAACATAGCACATAACCGTGCAGTCGGCTAATCAACAGCAACCTCCCCAACTTGTCTCGGAGCCATACATAAGGACACCCTTAACAATTCATAACACTTTTGCTCTAATGATTCCACAATGAGATTAAACTCAATCATCTACAAGTTTATGAAAACACAGATCATCTGGTACTGAAATCCTTTACAAACCTCGCATTCATCCCCACATCAGCTGAGTCCACTCTCTTAAGCGACCCAAATTTTCAAATTACAACACGTACCCTTCAATTACAAATGGGATCTTCTAACGGACACATAAGGATCATACCACTCAAGAAAACTCCGTAGGAGATAACCCACCTGCTTCGCCTCAGTTTAGTATTTCAGCAAACCTTCCACCGTCATACACATAACACAGTCATTTAGTCTTCCTGAGTCTGAACTCATACCGCCACATGTGATGCACTTACTTTCCAACTAGGAGATACGAAAACATTCTTCACACACCCATAACTCGGGCTACACAGCGAATCACAATAGAAATCGAACACTTAACAGTTCACCTACTATCCAGCAGACTTCTTCGTCACTACCAAGTCACATAGATACATCTCGCAGCACTAACATACTCATAACATAGATATCCAACCGCCATTCCAGCTAATAAGGACAATACTGAACATATAAGTTCAAAACACTTGCTCACACAATCAGCACCTCAGTGCTCAAGCCATAGGCAAGATTCGGCCTCAAGTCCTCCAGACTGGCCCAACATCAAACTCACAGGATCACATCTCGCCCCTTGATCGGGGAATCACAAGCCATCAAGGCACATACAATACTGAGCACTCACGTGCGCATACAGACATGTGGAAGGAATTTCAAGAGTTATATCTCAAGCTGAATCAAGTACGCACGATAAGAATTCCAAGAAAGTGAAGTTTTCCTAAAGTTCTGCAGCCTCTCGAGGATAAATACAGACGTCTCTATACCAATCTACGAGACTCTACTAAACCTGCTCATGACTCGTGAGACCTAGTAACCTAGGCTGTGATACCAACTTGTCACGACCCAATTTCTATACCCGGTCGTGATGGCGCCTCTTGTGAAGACAAGGCCAACCAACTAACCCAAATCCTCTCTTTAACAATTATTAAACATAAATGAAAAGAAAGTACAACTTAATGGCATTAAAAACTATTAATTACAACCCGACCGGGGTGTCACAAGTCACGAACATCTAAAGAAGACTGAACAGCACTACAGGGCCAATAATATATACAAAATAAAAATTTGAAGTTCAAAAGATGAAGTCCGGTGCCGCGAACGCTGGCGGTCACCTTGCTCAGCTACAATAGTAATACCTTCAATCCGCTAATAACCCACTACCGGGTGAACAATACCTGCAACTGTACACGGGTGCAGGGAGTAAAGTGAGTACTCCAACTCAATGAGTAATAAAAGTAAATAATAGCTGAGCAGCAGAAATCACGTAAGGCACTCCATCATGCTATAAAGAACAGTGCAATTCTTTGAGAAATCAGTAAAACCTTGAAAACCTTTAGAAACATCTAGGCTCAGTTAAAACCTCTTTTGGAAATATCTTTTCAACAGTTAAGCAAATGAATGCGTAATCAGAAAATGCAAGTCAGCACATAAGTCAGCCCCTCGGGCACAATACTCCACTAACCATTTATACTAGGGTATCTGATATACATTACAAGAAGTAGCATGGATGCCAATGAAATGAGAGTGTTGGATGTCATGACACGTAGTACAAACAGGAACCAATGCAATGCAATGAATATGATGGTACATTCCATTACCCACTGCGACGCACAGCCCGAGCCACCCATAATCATTTAACGTAGACGACGCTCACTGGGGGTGTGTACAGACTCCGGAGGGGCTCCTACAGCCCAAGTGCAATATCAAGCCATATCGTGGCATCAATCAAATTCTGGTCAGTCATTGTTACCTGACCCATTTACATCATATAGTGCCATTGTCACCATGTTTCAAGTTCCTGATGCGGCGCGCAGCCCGAGCCACCCATAATGTTTCAAGTCATATCACACAGTGACATTGTTACCACTGTTTTAAGTCACTGCTGTAGCGCGCAGCCCAAGCCACCCATAATCAGTCCAAAAAACATCATAAGCCCCATGGGCATTTATAAAACAGTAGTTCTCAGCCCGAAATAACATTTAAATATCATTTGAGTTTTCAAAACGTAGAAATATGGCTGAGTTTGCAAAACAGTATTTAAAACCTTGGACTGAGACCAATTGATATGAAATATATTCTAAAACAGTAATATCAATCCCCGAAGGATTCACATAGTTGGCACGAAGCCCAAACATGGCAATCAGCCCATAGTATGATGATAACAAGTAGTTCCAGTCAAGTATGCGGTAAAATCAACAAACGGGATGGACAAAGTTTCAATCCCCAACGGTGCTCTACCCCACGCTCATATTCGGCGTGCAAGTCACCTCAATACAGCACTATGATGTGCAAATCCGGGGTTTCAAACCCTTAAGATATCATTTACAAGCATTACTCACCTCGAACCGGTGAAATCTCTAGCTCGCGATGCCTTAGCCCCTCAAATCAGCCTCCACGCGCATCGTATCTAACCAAAAACAGAGCGAATACATCACAATATGCTAAGGGAACAATACCCAATCGAAAACAATCAAAAATTAGCAAAAATCTCGAAACTAACAAAACCCGAGCCCCGGGCCCACTTCTCCAAATCAAGAACATTTTACACCAAAATGTTCTTTATCTCGCCACGAGTCTACACATATCAAATTCACAAGAATCGGAGTCCATTTGACCCCTCAAATCACAAATTCTCATTCAAAAACCCAAGCCGTAGTTCTTCACTTTTTAACCAAATTTCCATGAATTTAAATGTTGAAGTCATAATTAGATGATGTTTATAGGCCATGGTACATACCTGCAATTGATTCCCAGTCGAAATCGTTCAAAAATCTCGTCAAAGGCTCCCAAGCTCGCTCAAAAATGGTGGAAAATGAACCGAAGTCGCGGATGAAATGATATTAAAAACCCTTCTGCCCATCTGACAATTCCTTCTACGCAAATGTGATGGTCCTATCGCTTTTTCGATGGTCCTCTCGCGTTCGCGATGGCCAAAAAATCCACTGGGCCAATTTACTCTCCGCAAACGCGGAGCCCACCCCGCGAACGCAATGCACTTCCAGGCCCAACTACGTGAACGCGTACCCCTGGTCGCAAAAGCGAAGAGCAATGACCAGGGGCCCCCAAACTCCATCTACGCGAACGCGAGATTCCACCCGCGAACGCGATATTCCACCCGCGAACGTGATGACCAACAGTATTAGGACTATGTGAACGCGGCCTATGCCATGCGAAGGCGAAGGCCAAGAACCTATACCTATATGAACGTGAGTATACCTACGCGAACGCGAAGGAAAAATTATGCCTGCAACTGCTACTGAAAATCTGCAACACTCCAAGACTAGAATTCTTCTGTTTGATCACTCGGAATCACCCCGAGGCCCCCGGGACTTCAACCAAAGGCACCAACATATCCCAAAACATCATACGAACTTGTTCTAATCATCAAAACACGTCACACATCACAAAAATCATCAATTCACCACGGATTCAAGCCAAAGTTTTATCAAATTCTTCAGAAACTCACCTTCGATAAAAAAAACCCAACCAAACGACGTCCGAATAACCTGAAATTTTGCACACATATCTAAAATTACCTAACAAAGCTACAGCAACTCTCGGAATTCTATTCCGACCCTCGGATCAAAATTTAACCTATCAACTGGAATTCGCCAAAATGCAAACTTCGCCAATTCAAGCCTAATTCTACACCGGACCTCCAAATCCTAAGTCGCCAATTCAAGCCGATTGCACTCCTAAGTCACAAATCAACCCCCGAAGCTAATTGAATCACCGGAATTCACATCCGAGCCCTATGACTCAATAGTCAACATTTGGTTGACTTTTCCAACTTAAGCTTTCCTTAAAGAGACTAAGTGTCTCATTTCTTATCAAAACCAATCCAAATCAACTCTAACACACCACATGCCGATAACGAAACATGAAAAAGCATAAAATAGGGGAAACAGAGTGGTAACTTAGGAGACGACGGGTCGGGTCGCCATATTCCCCCTCACAACATTAGAAAGGAGACTCACCTCGCTCCGAAGACTCATAACCAGCATATTACATTCTTCCGAAGGCTCAAACTGACGCACAATGCACCAAAACTGGGCAATTAATGACAAAATAATTAGAATATGCTCAAGTACTTGTTAGAAATTCAAATTACATAGATTACGAACTCCGCTTAGTGGAATGACCAAAATACCCTCGGGCCTACGTGCCCGGATTCCAAAATTTCTCGAAGACGAAGGTTACCCACGACCTTAGGAACTCAAATATATGATTTTCTCCTAATTCCATACTCAAAAACTATGGCGACCCAAAGGGTCATCACCATATTTCTCCGTTTTTCCGTGCTTCCTAGGCCTTAAAAACCTCACTTTTAGCTACCTCAATTTGTGTGTGCAGTCTAGGCGTGCAGCCGGAAAGCTTTTATGTTGAAATATGTGAAATCTGTGAAATATTTGAAGAATTTTGATATTAATATGGTTAAATTTGACTTCGGTCAACATTTTTGGTAAACAGACCCGGATACGTGATTTGACGGTCCCGGAGGGTCCGTGTAAAAATATGGGACTCGGGCATGTGCCCGGAGTCGAAATCCGAGGTCTAGAACCCGAGTAAAAGAATTTTTTTGTTAAATTGTTTTCTGAAATTATTAAGGAAAAATGGAAATGAAAAGTGATTAAAAGACTATTGTATCGGGCTCATATTTTGGCTCTGATGCCCTGTACAAGTCTTATATATTGTTTAAGCACTAACTGTGAAGTTTTGTCAAAATCGGACGTCGTTTGACGTGTTTCGGACTATGAGTTCCAAGTTTGAAAGTTTATGAAGTTTAGAAGAAAAATCATGAGTTTTGAGGCTTGATTCATTGATTTTTTTTTATGTTGCTTTGGCGATTTGATCGCTCGAGTAAGTTCGTAGGATATTGTTGAGTTAGTATGTGTGATTGGTTAGGAGCCTCGAGGGCTCGGGGGTGTTTTCGGAGCTGTTCGGAGTGGTTTTGGAGTTTGAGAGTTAGCAGATTTTCTGCAATTTTTACACAGGGATTTTCTTCATCGCGTTCGCACTAGTCCCTCGCGTTCGCATAGCTCTGCTTCTTCCCACTTCGCGATCGCGTATTGAAACTCGCGAACGCATAAGCCAATTTCAGGGCCCCAGTAATTCCTTCATCACGTTCGCGAACTTCTCCTCCTGTTCGCATAGTATTAGCCCACCCTTCATCGCGTTCGCTATGTACATACGCGTTCGCGTAGAGTAAACCCCGGACCCCAGCCTTTTCCTTCTACACGTTCGCGTTTCCTCCCACGCGATCGCGAAGCAGACCCCAGCTTACCCTTCGCGAACGCGGCCCTTTCCCCGCGAACGCGAAGGGCATTTTTGCCCAGCGAATTTTTAAAGCATAAAAACAGAACCCATTTCGGGATTTTGCCATTATTTCACACGGACTCCTTTCTCCAACACCCCATAGACGAAATTCAAGCTCCCCTTCCTCCATATCTTCTTGGGTAAGTGTTCATAACTTCATCCCCTCTTAATTTCTTCCACTAATTACTAATTTCCTAGCCCTAAATCATGAATTCAAGGTAGAAAATGAGGGTTTTGGGTAGAACTAGGGCTTTGGAAATTTTGGGTGATTCCACCACAATTTGGGGTCGAATTTTGAAACAAAGTATATATTTGGATTCGTGGGGTTATGGGTGGATGGATTTTGGTTCGAGCCTCATGTTTGGACCATGTGGGCCTGGGGTCGGATTTTGGTATTTTTGGAAGAATGCTAGGGACTTCATTTCTAGGCTATGGGATGTTGTTTTTGGGTCCTTATTGATACAATTGAATTGATTATGTCTAGATACCATTGTTTCGGAGTTGGAGTTTAGAGGAAAGGCAGTATTGGAGAGTTGATTGCTATTATTTGGACCAAGGTAAATGTTTGATCTAACTTTGGCTTGAGGGAATAGGATTAGAGTATTCTTGATTGCTATTTGCTAAATGATCGAGTACGGTGTATAGGCATGGTGACGAGTATCTACACACCGGTGTCTATCATGACCGTGGGTCTTTGTTGTTAGTTGTTCTTGGTATATTTGGGACTCTTCCAAACTAATTAATGATTTTCTACATAATGTGAGAAAGTTTGAGGATTATTTATGAATTGTGAATTCCTTAGAGCGTTGGCTCAAATGATAAAATTACTATTGAGTAAAGAATAAAATAATTGGTAAGAAATGTGATTAAATCCCTTGCCGGGATGACTTGAGTATATTGATTATCTCCCTTGTCGGGATGTGGAAGTTATTTTCATTGCTCCCTTGCCGGGACTTAGTTGTTTAATTGTGTATTTCCCTTGCCGGGACATTTCTCATTACTGTTTATTCCCCTCGCCCGTTTGGTTGTGATTGCTGTTTGAGTGAGGAAGAGTGATAATGCACGAAGCCATTTTTGGTTATATTTGCACGAAGGGTCATTCCGTGCCATTGTTGATTATATTTGCACGAAGGGTCATTCCGTGCCATTGTTGACTATATTATGCACGAAGAGACATTCCGTGCCATTGTTGATTATATTGTGCACGAAGGGTCATTCTGTGCCATGAAATGAGAGTTATGTGAGGAAAGCATGAAGGGTGATGCCGTGCATTTTGTTTGATTGCTTTGGGTGAGGATGAGAGTAAAATCACGAAGGTTGATGTCGTGCAGCTGTTGGATTTCTTGTCTCTATTAATTATTGTTGTGCCATATTTCTTATTTAAGTTGATGACTTTTATATCCGAATTGTACACCCCCCCCCATAGCATGTTTTTCCTTTCCCTGTTAACTGTTTAGTTTTCGGTATTTCTTGCCTTCTATTGCATATATAGATATTGAACTGCACAGGTTGATTTGGTAGTCCTGTCTAGCCTCGTCACTACTTCACCGGGGTTAGTCCAGGCACTTATCAGCACATGGGGTCGGTTGTGCTGATGCTACACTTATGTGCTTTTTTGCACAGACCACGGTACTGGAGCAGCTTTTGGACCACAGCAATAGCCTATTTGACCGGGAGCTGACTTCAGTCAAGGAACTTCGAGGTAGCCTAGCTGGCGTTCGCAGGCCGGAGTCCTTTTCTATGTTTTGTTTGTTTTCTTTGTACCGAGACAGACGTTTTGTATTTCCATTCAGACTGGTTTGTAGCACTCTTTAGTAGTCCGTGAGCTAGTGACACCAGATTTTGGGTAGAGATATGTTTTAAACTTTTGCATTTTGATTTCATTTTATTTGAACTTAAAGTCTTCCGCTCTTATTTAATTATTTTCCGTATATTCATATTGTTGAGATTTATCAGAGAATGTTTAACGTTTGGCTGGCCTAGCTCCGTTAGTAGGCGCCATCACGACTCCCGATGGTGGGAAATCCGGGTCGTGACAAGTTGGTATCAAAGCTCTAGGTTGCATAGGTCTCGTTACTCATGGACAAACTTGGTAGAGTCTGAGGGATCGGTACGGAGAAGTCTGTATTTATCCCGGAGGCTACGGAGTAAGGAAAAGTTTCGCTTTTGTTCTTTCTTGTCGTGTGATTTGTTTCTCAAATATTGATTGTCTTTCTACTCTGTTCTTTTGGAGATTGCGAGAACACATACTTCCTCTTCTAGCGCGCAGCAGCCCGAGACCCCAGTAGCAGCTCCTGCGAGGGGCAGAGGCCGAAGCCGTGCCACAGGCCGAGGCGGGGGCAGAGCTCAGCCCCGGGAAGTAGTTCCAGAGGTGGAGCCTCATATTGAATATGATGAGGAGGTTCCAGCCCCAGCAGCTCCAACGGGCCCAGCTCAGGCCCAGGAGGGGTCATGGTCACCCCAGATCTTCAGGATGCTCTAGTCAAATTGGCAGGCTTTATGGAGAGTGTCACTAGAGGGGGTTTGCTGCCTGTAGCACCAGCCACTTCCCAGGTTGGAGGAGGGGTTCAGACTCCTGCTACACGTACTCCGGAGCAGGTAGCTCCCCAGGCTCATGTCCTAGTGGTTCAACCAGCTGTGGCAGCTCAGCCAGGTATTACAGCTCAGGCCGGCGATGGAGCGGCCATGTCTTCGGATGATTTGTGGAGACTAGATCGGTTCTCCAAGCTCTTGACCACCACCTTTAGCGGTGCTTCATCAAAGGATCCATAGGACTTCTTATTCAGCTGTCATGAGATCCTTAGGACCATGGGTATAGTGGAGACCAATGGGGTCGATTTTGCCACCTACGGGCTTGCAGGATCCGCCAAGACTTGGTGAAGGGATTTTTTCCTATCTAGACCAGCAGGGTCCCCAGCTTTGACATGGGATCAGTTCGCGGAGTTGTTTTTGGAGAAGTTTCTCCCAGTCACTTAGTGGGAGGAACTTTGCAAGCAGTTTGAGCGCCTCCAGCAGGGCTCCATGATAGTTACACAGTATAAGACTCGATTTGTTGACTTGGCGCGCCATGCTATTGTGATACTCCCCACCGAGCGAGAGAGGGTCCGGAGATTTATTGATTGACTAATTCAGCCGATTCGTCTCTAGATGGCTATGGGAGTTGGTAGTGATATTTCCTTTCAGGAGGTGGCCAATGCAGCCTGCAAAGTTGAGATGGCCCTCTCAAGATGTGGTGGTCAGATGTCGGATAAGATGCCTCGTCATTCTGGTAGATTCAGTGGTACCTCGTCTGGAGGTAGGGATTCTTATGGTAGAGGTCATTCACCGAGGCCCTTTCAGTCAGCTCTCCAGGTTTCTCATGGTACTCCAGGCAGCGGTCGTTCTCAACAGTACTATTCAGATCAGCAGCCTATCAATGCACCCCCACTTCAGAGCTTTAGGGGAGGACATTCAGGTCGATAGGGCCAGCAGTCGCAGCAGCCGAGGTCTTGTTATGGTTGTGGTGACCCTGGTCTCATTTTCAGGTTTTGCCCCCGAGCCTCGGGTAACTCTCAGCAGCAGGGTCCTCGCCTTATGATTCAGACAGCAGGTGATCCACAGCCCGCCCAGCCAGCTAGAGGTAGGGGTAGGGATCATGGAGGTGGAGGTAGAGATCGTAGAGGTGGAGCTCGGATCGGTAGAGGTAGAGGTCGGTCAGTAGCCGATCGTCCTAGGGACATGGTTCAAGGAGGTGGGGCCCAACCCCGGTGTTATGCTTTGCCCGCCAGGCCAGAGGCTGAGTCTTCCGATGTTGTTATTACAGGTACTATTCTTGTCTGTGATAGGGATGCTTCAGTGCTATTTGACCCTGGGTTTACGTATTCATATGTGTCGTCTTAATTTGCACCCTACTTGACTATGACTAGTGATGCTTTGGGTATCCATGTTTATGTATCCATACCAGTGGGAGATTCTATAGTGGTCGACCGAGTTCATCGTTCCTGTATTGTAGTATTTGAGGGTCTTGAGACCCGAGTTGATTTATTGCTTTTAGATATGGTGGATTTTGATGTTATATTGGGGATGGATTGGTTGTCCCCATATCATTCTATCTTGGATTACCACGCCAAGACCGTGACTTTGGCTTTTCCAGACTTGCCCCGATTGGAGTGGAGAGGGACCCCAGGTCATGCCACCCGCTGTGTTATTTCATATGTTAAGGTTCGACGCATGGTCGAGAAGGGGTGTTTAGCTTATTTGGCATATGTTCGTGATTCCAGCACAGAGGTTCCTTCTATTGACTATGTTCCTATTTTCTGGGAGTTCCTAGAGGTTTTCCCTTCAGACTTGCTGGGTATGCCGCCCGACAGGGATATTGATTTCTGTATTGATTTGGCCCCAGGCACGCAGCCCATTTCTGTTCCGCCATATCGTATGGCCCCACTAGAATTAAAGGAGTTAAAGGACCAGTTGCAGGATTTGCTAGAGAAGGGTTTTATCCAGCCTAGTATTTCTCATTGGGGCGCGCCGGTGCTATTTAGGAAGAAAAAGGATGGGTCGATGAGGATGTGCATTGATTACCGGCAACTGAACAAGGTAACGATAAAGAACAAGTATCCGCTGCCGAGGATTGATGATTTGTTTAACGAGCTTCAGGGTGCGAAGGAGTTTTCAAATATAGACTTGAGATCTGGCTACCATCAGCCGAGGATTAGGGCGTCTGATGTCCATAAGATGGCTTTTCGCACTTGGTATGGGCATTATGAGTTTTTGGTCATGTCATTAGGGTTGACCAGTGCCCCAGTAGGATTTATGGAGTTGATGAACCGTGTGTTCAGGCCTTACCTTGACTTGTTCGTGATAGTCTTCATTGATGATATTCTTGTGTACTCCCACAGTCAGGAGGAGCATGAGCAGAACCTCAAAGTGGTTCTTCAGACTCTGAAGTATAGTCATTTATATGCCAAATTCTCGAAGTGTGAGTTCTGTTTGAGTTCAGTTGCATTTCTGGGTCATGTAGTATCAGCAGAGGGCATTCAGGTAGACCCAAAAAAGATTGAGGCAGTCAAGAATTGGCCTCGACCAGCTTCAGCGACTGAGATTCAGAGTTTCTTGGGGTTAGCAGGTTATTACCGTCGATTCATGGAGGGGTTTTCATCTATTGCAGCCCCAATAACCAGGTTGACCCAGAAGGATGCCCAGTTCAGGTGGTTAGACGAGTGCGAGGAGAGCTTTCAGAAGCTCAAGACAGCTCTGACTACGGCACCGATATTGGTTTTGCCCACAGGTTCAGGACCTTATACAGTTTATTGTGATGCTTCCCGTATTGGGCTTGGCGCATTATTGATGCAGGATGGCAGGGTCATAGTGTATGCTTCTAGGCAATCGAAGATCCATGAGAAGAATTATCTGGTCCATGATTTAGAGTTGGCAGCCATTGTTCATGCTTTGAAGATTTGGAGGCATTATCTATATGGTGTGACGTGTGCGGTGTACACGGATCAAAAGAGCCTTCAGTACTTGTTCGAGCAAAAAGATTTGAACTTGAGGCGGAGGAGGTGGTTGGAGTTGTTGAAAGACTATGATGTTACTATTTTGTACCACCCGGGGAGAGCCAATGTAGTGGTCGATGCATTGAGTAGGAAGTCCGCCAGC
>MU760852.1:1992-59374 GCA_026770625.1 Nicotiana glauca
TATCATTGACATCATATTAGAATACAAATTTCTTTATTGCTTATTCTTGTTTAAAGAAAGCCTATTGTACTTTTTGGTCTCTTGATTATCAGTAACCCGATTTTTTATCTTAAATTCTAGCTTTGACCAAATTATCATTTTTTGGTTAAACATAGAAGAAGGTACTCCAACTCAAGAAACATCTATCGATCGGAATTGAGACGCACCATATTTTCTAATATTAGGAGTGTATTAAGAGTATTTGTCTAAATGAGTGCCCCTTTATTTGTATACAATAATTGAATTGAAGGTAAATTTAAAAAATAATAAATAATGAATTTCATTTTGACAAAACTATTAATATTTTGAACACGACACATTTAAAGCTGAAATTACCATCTTCTTGGAGAGGAAGAAGGACGTGAAGATTAGCCAAAAAAAATAAAAAAACACTCATGCACTAGTTTGACCATGACATTGAAGACCTAAAGGAAAGCACCATATTGAACGGAGGGTTGCGAAAAAAAAAGAGCAAAAGTGCAATCATTTTGTCAAGTTAGCTCAAAATTTGGAGGATTTAGAACAAAAAACTTATTAGTACTTGACATTCATGTGAATGATCTCAGACAAATAACAGATTAACAATGAAAGCAGAAAAATGCGCCATCCTATAGTCCTAACTCTTTTCACTCAAGGGCAAAAGTTGGTGCACGAAGCATCTCGTGTTCACATGGAATTTGGGGAAGGACTGACTTCAAGGAGTATGAGGTAAACAATCTACTGGATACAAGCATTAGTAGCTAATTCTACAACTTGAACTCGTACTTTACTGTTGCTCCAATGCTCCCCTTCTTTTTCTCTCATTAGGCTTAACATAAATTTACCTATCATATATTGGTACTCCTTAATAGGCAGAACAAGCTAAGTTTCGAAAGAGAAATTAGATCAAGAATGTTATAAGCAGTTGCAACAAAGTCATCTCTTTAAAAAATGAAAACTAGGGATACATATAATGAATACCCTTTAATCCATTCATAAACTCATAGTCAGGACAAATTAGATATATAATGAGGCACTCAACATTCCCACCTAAACATCATATATTGATATAAATTTCCAAGAAAAACAAGTGAAACTAGAAGAAATTAAAAGACCAAACCTTTGGCAAAAAAATTCCCAAGTACTTCTCAGAAAGGAGAAAACACTCTCAACCAGCATCTCAAATATATTTCGTCTTCCTCTTCTGACATACTCTTTTTACTTGTTCTGCTAGAAACAATTACATAACAACACACCCAATATATTTCCGGAGTCTGGAAAGGGTAATATATATGTAAACCTTATCCTACCTTGTGTAGATAGAGAGTATGTTTCTGATAGTACTTGTTTTTCTAGATATTAAAAAAAACTCATTAATTGAACATACTAGTAACTATATATATATAATGAAAGTACCTTAAAAAAAGTTTTTTTTGGGTGTGTTATCTTCTTCCTTTTCAGCTTCTTTCTTGAGCTGGGAATAATTAAGGGTTTGTACTTTGTATTAGGGTTTTCTTACCAAGTGTAAGTTTGTTATTATGCATCCAAACTTTGAAAACATGCCTTTTGATACCAATCTCATTACACAACTGCTGCACAACTCCTTCATCTTGTCTCTGAATTCGCCACCCTAATTTCTCAGCCAGTTCCAGCATTTTCTCCTTCTGTTCTTGGTTGAATCTCGTCCTAAATCTCTTCTTTGTCCCACTGTTATTAGGGTTACACATTTCTTCTTGATCCTCCCTGTATCCACCACCTGTTGGTTTTTGAGAGTGGAAAAAGTAGATATCAGATAAGTACTAATTTTAAATAGATTACGTACGTTGAGTTAGTAACTTTAGAACGATTTGTCGTATAATTATGGGAAGGATTATAGTATCTTTAAAAATCTTTCTAAATTTATAATAGTCTACATACATATTAATTTTAAGATTTAAAGTACATGTAATCCCTCTATCTCAAATTATCTGTCATAATTTTTAAAAATAATTATCTCAAATTATTTGTTATTTTAGAAGTTCAGAACAAATTTAATTATTTTCCTATTTTAAATGTTCTTGAACTCAATTTTGGGATAATATTAAGATTTCAAATACCAATAAGACATAAATAAGAATAAGATAGTAAAAAATGCATCCTAATTTTTTTTAAGGGGCATGTAAAACAAAAACACATAAATAATTTGAGATGGAGAGAGTATCTCATAGTGTAATTCTTTTTTCCACACTAACAATGTAAAATTTACTTATTTTAACACATTAATTTTTATTTTATCAGATTATTAATTATGTTTTAACATAGAGATTGACGTGTAATTACCTTATAAGTTGATTGCACTACATATTTTCTACTCCATTAATATATACTACAAATTAAACTCTAAGTTTTGACCCACTAATTTTGAAGCCCTAGAACTACTTTAATTAATTATAACAAACAAAACACATTACCACCACCACCTCCAGAAGTTGACGGCAGCGCTAAAGGTCTCTGCGGTGGCATGACATGTTGAAAGTATCCACACGGTGGGGTTCTATAGTAGGGTGGGTGGTGGATTTGCGTCTCTTTCCGGTGGAAATTACGGTGGCAGTTGCAGGCGGCGCATTTGAGGGCGTCGAGTGTACCCTCTTCTCCGGCAGGCATGAACTCGCCACAGCCATCTACGGCGTGGCCGCCGATACCGACGGCGTGGTTCTTAAGACACTCTTTGTACTTGGGTTTCCTCATTTGCAGCGGCGCGTCGAGTATCAACTCGTCGGAATTACTCGGCATTTTGGGCTCATCAGTTGAGTTTGAGATTTCGAGTACTGAGTTGTAATTTGGTGAAGCTCTAATTTCTTTATGATCTTCTTGAGTTTCGAACTCCATAGGATTTAGCTAAATTCAGTAGCTAATCTAATAATCTGTGCCTGTAAATATATACTCCTTTTGCCTCGGATAAAATAGTGGGATTAGGAATATGAGTGTTCAACTTTTTTACTAGGCTTTAAACAGTATTTGATACAAGGTGAAAAAGTAAATTGCCTTAAGTTAAAATTGAAAAAAGTAATATGCTTCATGCGTTTCATTTTATGTGATGGTCTTCGACTTGATATGAATTATTTTTAAAAAGGGATATTTTGGAATATATGAACTAAAAAAGTTAATTAAATTTATATGACTATAATTCGCATAAAATAAAATGTTTAAAATTAAAGTATTTGTAAATATAAAAAAAGCCATCGTCCTTGTTGGCAGATTAAAGGAGTATTACATAAATTGTGACAAAAAGAGTATATTAAAATATACTGTTGTATTTGAACATAAATTTTATTTGAATAATTCGAAATAAAGTCATTATTTTGCTCGAAATACTCTATTTTAACGGCCCGTTTGTCCATAAAAAAAAATTCTTGTTTTTGAATTTTTTTAAACTTTTTTCAGAATTAACGTTTGGCCAATAAAATTTTAATTTTTCACTTAGAAGTTGAATTTTGATTTTTTTTTTTTAAATTTAAAAAATTCAAAAAGTTATTTTTCAAAATTATCACTTTAAAGCACGTATAAAAATTCAAAAACAGCTCCAAAATCTATTTATGTCCAAACATAACTTTAATCTTCAAATAATTTTTTCAAATTGAATTTTATTTTTACGTTTTTCATAATTTTTCAATTCTTATGTTCAAATGCTCACTAAATATCAAAGTACCTCAACTTCAGTACTTACGCGTAGTGAAATATTACTGACGCCAAACGGTGCCTTTATTATAGCCCGTTTGGCCAAGCTTTAAAAATCAACTTATTTTGAGAAATATTTTTTTTCAAAAGTGTTTTTCTCAAAAGTACTTTTGGTGAGAAATAATTTGTGTTTGGCTAATTAGTTTGAAAATCACTTCTGAGCAACAATTAATGTTTGGCCAAGCTTTAAAAAACTGTTTCTAAGTGTATTTTTCTCAAAAGTGCTTCTCAAAAAAGTGCTTTTGGAGAGAAACTATTTTTTTCTGCTTTTCCAAATCTGCTTCTGCTTCACTCAAAAGCATTTTTTTCCCTCCAGAAGCTTGGCCAAACACCTCAATTTTTGGCCCAAAAAAAGCACTTTTGGCCAAAAATAAGCTTGACCAAACAGGCTACTAATCTCCTACGGGGTCGTTTGGTATGACGTATAAGAAGATATAAGGGTGGTATAAAAATTTAATACCACCTTAATACTTTGTTTGGTTAGTAAACCAGGTATAAATTATCCCGGTGTTAATTTTAACACTGGGATAACTTATACATTATAAATGTGAGGTAATTAACACCGGTATAACTTATACCTTCTTCTTAGAAATTATGCAATTGTCATTCTTAACACAATATACCAAACAATGAATAAACAACAATCACAACATAACTTATCCCAATATAATTTATACCGACATAACTTACACCGATATAAATCATATTCCAACCAAACGACCCCTACTAGTATGAATTTCACCGTGCCTAATTTATTACATATTAAATATGGTATACCACATATGTTAGTCAAACTCACAATTATGTGCAATATGCAATTTCACTATCTTCAGTCCTCTTACATTTTAAGTTGTTTGTGGAACATAAAGTTAAAACTTAAACTTCCAGTTTAACTATTATGACTTCCAGTTTAATTTCATAACTGTGTATTTTTTATAACTTTTTTAGATGCCTTGACTATTTATTTCAATTGTATAAATATTTATTTTTAGGTCAAATTCAAAAAAAGATTAACTAAAACTTAATATTTTTGGCCAAATAAAAATATTTAGTCTAAATAATGTAGTTATATCCAAGTTTTATTATAAATTTTATTCGAAAAAAATTATCTAAAAAGTAATATTCTTAAAAGGGTAAAAAAATATTTTATTTATTAAAAAAATGCCACTTAGACAGAAAAATCCACGTGGCAGGCGAGTGCACTCACACTTTTTGCCACATCAGTGTATAGAGGGTAATGACCCTCAAAAGGCCAAGTTGAGGGGGTAATTAAGATCGGGCATAGTTCGAGGAGGATATTAATAATCTGAGTTAAGTTTAGGGGTGGTTTAAGGTATTTTACCAAGAGAATTATATTGAATTACTGACTTATTAATTAATAGTACATTCTAAACGAGAAAGAATCAAAATTTTCTCTTTGATGGATTGCCATTGCTTTCATCGCACGGTAAAGTAAGCAGAGAGAGGGGGACCGTAAAAACTTTAATCTGCCTCTCTATCTCTTTATTCTTTATTTTTATATTTATTTTTAAGATTTCGTAGTTTGTCTACTTTTAATCATCCACTTGATTTATTCGAATTTCTTTACTTACTTCTCCACAAATGTAACAGACTACATCTTACAGAAATATAGAAAAATAGAGGTGAATCTACGATCTATAGTTAGTGAGTTGAATTATTTATCGTGCTAAGAAAAGTATAATGAGTTCAATATACAAATCTTAAATGTTGAACCAACTGAATTTAAATTTTGGATCCTTTTCTATTGTTGAGATGGTTAAAGTGACAGCTGATAACAGTTGCACAGCTGAAGGCTTGAAAGGTGACAAAGTCAATTAGGTGACAGCTATGTATAATAGCAAGTTAGTTAATTAGTTAGAGTTAGGAAATAATTATATATATCCTATGTGTACAGTGATAAAAGACTGATTAGCCATTGTAATCCTTCGGCTCTATAATTGAAGTTCATTTTTCCAGAACTTTCTTCTTCTTCCTTCTTCGATTCAATCTCAGCCTCAATTCTCCACTCTTTAATGACAGATTTTATCATGGTATCAGAGCTTGAGTGATTCGATCGAGGACAGAGCATAGCATCATAACATCTCTAATGTGAGTTCATAGATTCTTCTTCTTGAGTTGAAATTGAAGCTCAATCGAAGCTCAACAATGGCGAATCTAGATATTGATAATCCTAGGCATCCACTATTCCTGCAACAGTTTGATAATCCTAGCAGTGTGATAATTTCAATTCAGTTGAAAGGAACAGAAAATTACTCCATCTGGAGTAAGGCTATGGTGATTGCGCTGTGAGTGAAGAGGAAATTAGGGTTTATTGATGGAATCTATACAAAATCTCAGTTCACTGAAGATCTAGGCGAGGACTGAAAGAGAGTTAATGCAACAGTGTTGATATGGATCATGAACACCGTTTCTCCAGAACTGGTAAATGGAATTATGTATGCTGAAAATGCTCATGAAGTCTGGCTGGATCTAGAAAATCAATTCAACAAAGTCAATGGTTCTAGAGTCTACAATCTGCAGCGAGAAATAGCTACAATTTCTTAAGGTACCTCTAGTATCACTGTCTATCATTCTAGGTTGAAGTCGTTATGGGATGAATATGGTTCTCTTATACCCTCACTTCCAGTTACTGCTGGTACTAGAGACTTTATCGAACATTTAGAACAACAAAAGCTTTTTCAGTTCCTAATGGGATTAAATGAGTCATATGGAGCTATTAGAAGTCAAATTCTGCTGCAATCTACATCACCTTCTGTTAGTCGTGCATTTGCAATGCTAATAAATGAGGAGAATCAAAGGAAAGTATGTGTTTCTAATTTTCAGATTAGCTTAGCAAATGAAATGAATGAATCTACGATTTTCATGAGTACAAGAGGAAATCAGTCAAGGTTTAAAAGGCAAAATGATTTTTATTATGAGTATTGCCACTTCAAAGGTCATTCAAAGGATACTTGTTACAAGCTACATGGATATCCATATGGATACAAAGGGAAAAGACAACAACAGTACAAACAGGCAAATGCAGCTGTGAATAGTAGCAGTCATGCTCAAGAGAATGCTATAAATAAAGGAAAAGCTAAAATGCCTCAAGGAATGTCAAACTTCTTCACTGAGGAGCAGTATGGGCAGATAATAAGGTTGCAGAACAAAGACAAGACAGAGGAGCACACAACTAATATGGCAGGTAATGATAATTCAAGTTTGTTGAAAAACAGTAGGGATCCTTGGATTATAGACACTGGAGCAACAGATCATATGGCTTCAAACTGTAATATATTGGATGATATAGTAAAGATGCCTGAAAATAGGAGATGTAATGTTAGCTTGCCAAATGGTAAGTCTGCCCCTGTTACTTATCAAGGCAGCTATAAACTTACAGGAGATGACACCATACATGATGTGGTGTGTGTGCCAGAATTTAAATACAATTTGTTGTCAGTCTCTAAGCTGACAAGAGAGTTGCATTGCTCAGTGAATTTTTTTCCTACATTTTGTGTCTTCCAGGATCTGTTCACTGGGAAGGTGAAGGGGATTGGTAAAGAGAAAGATGGCTTGTATCTCTTAATTCCAAGAAAAAAAACCAATACAGGGAGGTCCAAAGAATTAGGAGTTGTCTTGCAGCAAAAGTGAAGATTGATGCTGAAACCTGGCATAAAAGGCTTGGACACATTTCAGTAACTGTCATGAAGAAGTTGGATGTTGTGAATGAAGTCTTGCTAGATTGTAATCTCAATAATTGTACTGTATATCCTTTGGCTAGACAGACTAGAGGACCTTTTCCCCTTAGCAACAGTAGAGCAAGTGATTTTTTTCAATTAGTTCATGCATACATTTGGGGTCCATATAGATGTCACGACCCAAATTCCAAACCTGGTCATGATGGCGCCTCTCGTGAAGACAAGGTCAGCCATTCAACCCAATTTATCCTTTTAAAATAATTATTTAACAAAAACTATAGTGCAACATGGTTTAATAATACCAAATAGCGGAAGTACAGATAAAAATGCGAAAATCCAACCCAACACAGCCCTAACGGGGTGTCACAAGTCACGAGCATCTAAAGAATCTAAATACTAATACAAGACCAATAATATACAGAATGGAATTTAGAATCAATGAAGAAATACGGTGGCGCAAACGCTGACGGTCACCTTGCTCAGCTACGATAGCAAAATCTCCAATCAGCCCAAAACCCGCTACCGGGTGAACAATTACCTGCATCTGCACACGAGGTGCAGGGACTAAAGTGAGTACTCCAACTCAGTGAATAATAAAAGTAAATAACAACTGAGCGGTAAGAAATCACGTAAAACATATCGTCATGCTGTATAGAAGCAGAGAAAAACTCTTGAATTGAGAAAATCAGTGAAAACTGTGAAATCTTTAGAAATATCTTGGCTCAGTTTAAAACCTCTTTTTGAAAATGATCTTTTCAACAGTTGCAAAAATAATTTCAACAATTAGTGATACTACGCACAGAAACCAGCCCCTCGAGCAATATTCTTTATCAAACTCTCAGTACAATATCAGCCTTGCGGGATCACTCCCAACTCACAAGGTACAACATTAGCCTCTCGGGCTCAATATCAGTATCTCAGAATAGTATCAGCCCCTCAGGCTCAGAACGGTATGAAGAAACCAGACAATGAAAGAAGAGCACATAATTATTATGGAAGATAATGCAGGTAATGAACAAATGCATGAATGCAATGCAATGCATATGATGGTATATTCCAGTACCCACTGCGGCGTGCAGCCCGAGCCATCCATATTTATTTATCATCGACAGCGCTCACTGAGAGTGTGTACAGACTCCGGAGGGGCTCCTACAGCCCAAGCGCAATATCAAGTCATCTCGTGCCATCAATCAAATCCTGGTCAGTCATTGTTACCTGACCCATTTACATCATATAGTGCCATTGTTACCATTGTTTCAAGTTCCTGCTGCGGCGCGCAGCCCGAGCNAGGTCGAAATAACATTTAAAATATCATTTGAGTTTTCAAAACTTAGAATCATGGCTGAGTTTGCAAAAACAGTATTTAAAACCTTAAACTGAAATCAAATGATATGCAAGATATGCTAAAACAGTAATATCAATCCCCGAAAGATTCACATAGTTGGCACGAAGCCCAAACATGGCAATCAACCCAAATTATGATGATAACAAGTAGTTTCAGTCAAATACGCGGTAAAAATCAACAACCGGGACGGACCAAGTCACAATCCCCAATGGTGCTCTACCCCACGCTCATATCCGGCGTGCAAGTCACCTTAATACAACACTATGATGGGCAAATTCGGGGTTTCAAACCCTCAGGATATTATTTACAAGTATTACTCACCTCGAACTTGCGAAATCTCTAGCCCTCTATGCCTTTGCTCCTCAAATCAGCCTCCACACGCGTTGAATCTATCCAAAATCAGAGCGAATACATCACAATATGCTAAGGGAACAAAGCCCAAGCGAAAACAATCAAATTCGAGCACAATTCCCGAAATTACCAAAAACCGAGCCCCGGGTCCACTTCTCGAAACTCAGAAATTTTTACATATTTAAATTCCTCGTCTTCCCACGAGTTCATACATATCAAGAATGCCAAAATCGAAGTTCAAATGACCCCTCAAATCCTCAATATAAAATCTCAAAACTCAAGCCCTAGTTCTTTCCCTTTTTGCTAAGTTTCCATAAATTTCTAGATGGATTTCACAATAAAAACGAGTATTGAGACCAAGATTCTGACCTCAAGTCGTTTCCCTTTGAATCCCTCATTCTTTTCCTCCAAATATCTCCAAAAACAGGTAGCCATGGGTGAAAATAGACCCAAAATCGCGACTGATGTGTTTTAAAATATTCTTCCCAGGTATTTTACTCTTTGCGATCGCGGAGAACAATTTTCCAGCCCAAAATTTACTCTTCGCGATCGCGGACAATGCTTCGCGATCGCGATGAACAGTTCCCAGCTCTTCCGGATAGCCTCCAGTATAACGGTCATAACTTTTTGCAAACAACTCCAAATGACAAATGGTTTGATGTTTTGAAAACTAGATGCAAAGATTTACAACTTTTGTGTGTTGGTAATTTCCCAATTCCTTATATATTTATAGATATAATCTAACAAAGTAAGCCCATGTGCAATACGACTTTCCTCTTCATCTTCCCGGACACCCTATAGTATAACAACCATATCTCTTCGTACAGAAATCAAAATCATGAATAGTTTATGTTTTTAGAAACTAGATACAAAGGGATACAACTTTTATTTTTATATCATCTTAAAATTCCTTATAGATTGTGAGATATGAGCTTCCGAAGTGGGATCAACGCAACAGAATATTTCTTCTCCGCGATCGCAAAAGGCTTTGCGCGATCGCGATTCATTAGCATGTTTCTCACATTTTACTCACCGCGATCGCGACCCATTGTCCGCGATCGCATAGAACACTGCTGCAAACAAAAATCAGCAGTTAAAAATGGCCTAGAAATGGTCCGAAACTACCCCGAAACTCACCCGAGGCCCCCGGGACCTCAACCAAAAGCACATATAAGTTCTATTACCTTATTCAAACTTGCTCGAACCATCAAAACACTACCATTAACATCAAAATCATCAAATTTCATCAAATCAAAGCCTAAGTTTAACTAGAACTTCCAAAACTCGCATCCGATCAAAAACCCTACCTAAACACCTCCGAATAAATTAAAATTTTGCACACACATCCCAAATCACCTAACGAAGCTACTGCAACTCTCGGAATTCCATTCCAACCCTCGGATCAAAATCTCGCATACCAACCGAATTTTGCTAAAATACTAACTTTGCCAATTCAAGTTAAATTCTACACCGGACCTCCAAAACCACTTCCGATCACAATCCTAAGTCACAAATCATCTCCCGGAGCTAACCGAACCATCGGAATTCACATATGAGCCCTCTAACTCATAAGTCAACGTCTGGTTGACTTTTCCAACTTAAGGCTTCTTAAAAAAGACTAAGTGTCTCATTTATTATTAAACCCACTTCAAATCAACTCGATTATACAAGATATGGATAATGAAGCATAAGGAAGCTGAAAATGGAAAAATCGGAGCGGTAACTCATGAGACGACGGGTCGGGTCGTCACAATAGAGTCTCAACATCCAATGGAAATAGATATTTTTTAACACTTGCAGATGATCATTCCAAGATGATTTGGGTTTTTTTTGATGAAATTAAAGAGTGATATTGTTGTTCTGTTGAAATCATTCTTTAAACTTGTGAATGTGCAGTTTGGAAAGACAATTAAGGTGTTAAGGTCAGATAATGGTGCAGAATGTTTTAGCAAAGAATGTCAGGATTTCTTATCTAGTTCTGGAGTTCTTCACCAAAGTAGTTGTCCATATACTATACAACAAAATAGAGTAGTGAGGAGACATAGATACATACTAGAGGTGGCAAGAGCATTGAGGTTTTAGGGGAGTATTGATGATAGACTATAATTACATATTTTAGTCGATTATTACACTCTAATTTACTGCACTTTAGTTGAGTTTGCGCCTTAATCGCTAGTGTATTGCACTAACAATGTGTTTTATGCCTTGTAGGAGTGATTTTGAGCTATATAGATGTTATAGAATGAAATTAAGTTATTTGGAGCTTTGAAGTCTGAGTAAGAGCTCAAGGAATTAAGCCGGGATCGGGTTCGGGGGTCAAATTTGATATTTAAGTACGAACGAAGACTCGATGAGACTTACTGCGCACTGTCTAGTAAAATAGACACAACTTTTTCTTCAGAACTCCATTTGGGCTCCACAATTTAAGTTTGGAAAGCTAACTCAAAGGATTACAACTTTCATGTTTTACATTTTTCCAAATTCCAAACGGAACAGGGTGAAAAATGCGGTCAAAACCGCGACTACGGGGCTGAGGTAGTATATACCGTGGTTGACCGCGGTTTACCACGGCCGCGGCAGTCCAGACGTGAAATATTGTCCTTTTTCGCGTAGGAGAAGGTATAATTGTTTGGGCTTGACCCTACTTGGTATATATACATGGAAAATGGTATTTTAAGGGGGTTGGACATACTCTTGACATAATTTAGACCTAAGGAGGCTAAGGAGACCGAGGATTCGACCTAAGGAGTCAAGAACACAATAGGAGCAAGGCGCGAAATTCTTCACCAAATTTTTCCTTCCTCTTCCTACTTTTCATTGTTGGTTATTATTTTTAGTATTGTAGTTTTACATGCTATTATGAATAGCTAATTTGTTATCTAGGGTTTTGATGGACCCTTTTTTAGGATAAATTCTTGTTATGTTTTTATATAATTGAGCCATAGTATTTTCTCTATTTGTTCAACTACGTATTTGTTGTCGTTAATTGACAGGATCCTCAATTAGTTGTGTCTATTTAATGTGCATAACTCGGAAGAGAGTACATATTTAGGTAGTTGTTGAACAACATCACTCCCAAAGTATAAGAGGGATCTATAACTGCAGGTTTAAAGGCGGGATTAGGGATAACGAAGCCTTGGGTGCAATCTAAAGTGAGCTGTAATAAACAAAATCAGCTAGCGTAACTCGGGAGAGAGCATCTAGTAAATTATCGTAATTACTCGGGAGAGATTTAGGTAAGAGGAGCGCTCATGATTGGTAGATAATTTAGGCGAAATTATAGAAAACATAGTGGGAAGGATTCCGACAATTGAGGAAATCATAACTCTAGACATCCTTAATCTCTTCTCCAACCTGTAGCATCTTTAGTGTTAATTTATTATTTTAAATTATTACTTAGTTAGTTAAATACAAGAATCTTAATATCTATAAGTTAGGAATTGTTCAAGCTTGTATTCTTGGTGATAGTGAACAACTACAGCTAAGCCTTAGTTCTCTGTGGGATTCGACTCCAAACTTGTAAACCAGATTATATTTGCAACGACCGCGTGTCCTTTTTATAAGGCATAGTTGGGCGTGATCAAATTTTGGCGTCGTTGCCGGGGAACTAATGGTGTAGTTTTAACTGTATATATTGCTAGAGTTCAAGTTTGAACTTTTATTTTGTTTTATTTTTTTTGTATTTTTTTATAACTGTTGATTTGAGAAAAACGACATCTTGGAATTATGAGAATTTAGGTGTAGATAATTCTACTATTGATCTCCATACATATTGTGAAGGAAACCACCTGTGGAAAAATTTTCAAAACGTTCCTGAGAGCAAGTTATATGCACCAACTCAATCTTTTTTGTGGAATGTGTGTGATGTGTGCGGTGGAAAAAATGGTCACTTTTATGGTTGTTCTTATATTTCTTATATTCCCCCAACCCTTTACTATGATGGTTCTACCTTTTCTTGTAAAGTTAATAGGAACAAAGAACTTGGGAATGCAGACCTGAAAGAGATCAAGAATATGTTAAAGTGCTTTCTGAAACAAAATAATGAAAAACAATTACATATAGAAAGACAAGAGGCAACTATTCGCAAGTTTGGAGGCACAATTGAGTCAAGTCGTTGAAGCTTTTAATGCTCAACAAGCCAATATTGAGGATAGTAGCCAAGAAGAGCATGAATTTGAGGTATTAATTGGGGAGGTCAGAGTAGAACATCAACAACCTAGCCAACTACAATTTGAGGATGCCAATGTTGAAGAAGTGAGACTAGAGCCAACCAAGGACTTTGAGGATATAAATTTTGTTGACTCTAGTATCATTGATGTTGAGGATGTTGAAAGTCCTGAAGTTCATGTGTTTGAGTGCATTGGTCCACACTCCAAGCATTTTTCCACATTGTATTTGGATGATGATATAGAAATAGAGTCATCCGAACCAATTAAAGAGTCAAGGAATGAGGAACAAGGTACATATATTCTGAAATTCTTCTTGCCAGAAAGTCAGGATTACATACCTCATACAAAGGCCAAGGAGTGCAAAATATTACATTATTTCCTTGGGCTAGTTAGATTCATTGCACCGCCCCAGGAGCATAATCATAAGCTTGAAGCAAAACTTGGGGTTCAATTCATAAGCTCGAGGTAGAGGCAAAAAGTGATTTGCGTCGTGCCACGACGTTAAATCAAGTGCTTGTTGGGAGGCAACCCAGCTTTATTAATTTCTTTTATTATTATTTTTTTATTATATTATTTTTATAGTGTCAGATTTTGATTTTCTAAGAGCATGGAAAGGAAAGTGATTGGAAGGATGCAACATCCAACCAAATGGTTGGAACTAAGTGTGAGGTACCCGCACAAAAGACCAAGCTTGGGAGAAGTCAGAGTACCCCATGAGCTGTTAGTGCATAGGCCTTTGGCCTACCAGGGAGTCTCTTTTACCCTTTTATTCGTTATGGTGTGCGTTGGGGACAATCCACATTTTTAAGTGTGAGGTGAGGAGATTGTCTAGGTGACTTTCTATGATATTTTAGTTATTTTAGTATTTTAGTTGTTTTAGTTTAATTGATTATTTTTTTAAATAGAAAAGATTCGACTTTTCCCGGCGATGGATCTATTAGAATTTTTTTTGAGGAATTTAAGTCTAAAGAAAAAAAATAATTATTTTTTGTATTTTGTTAGGTAGTGTAGCAATTACCCCTTAATTTTTATTTAAACCATGGTTCTTTTCCAAGGGTTTTGTTTGAACCGGGTGTAGTTAGTTTTTTTTTTTTTGGGAGTAGGAGCTATTGTATTGTGCTTTGAATTGAAGCAATATCTCTTGACTTGGTTATGCCTTGAGAATAGTGAGTACTTTGGTTGTGACGCTTATGCTCAGTTTTGACTCTTGTAGAAGTACCTTAAATTGTATTATCTTAACTTTGCTTAACTGCTTTGACTAGAGTGTCTATGAATCCAATCCTGAGTGAGTTATGTGCCATGTGTGTGTAAGGTTTTGCATTATTCAGTGCATTGCATTTGATGCCTAGAACTTGCCCTGTGTGTTTGCAAAGCGAAATAGTAGTGTTGTTCAGTCTTGGAAGTGATATAGGCGTTTTCTTGTTGAGCCAGATATGTATATTTTACCCACCTAATTGTTATGTATCGTAGTTAACCTCTTTGAGCCTATAATCCTTTTTCTTTGGCAATCACATTACAAGCCTTACCCATTTGTTTGAATTAACCATCTATTTGAACCTTTTCACCTCTCATGAGCACTTGAATTGTTATGAACTTTGTAAAAGTTAAAGTGTGGGTGGTTGATTTGGCTTTTGAGTGGAACTAATTGAATAAGGAGAAAGGTGCACTATTTTGAAAAAAGAAGAGCCACTTGAATTGAAAAAAAAATATAGTTGGATTGTTGTGGAAAAAAAACTCCTTAATAAGTGGTGGCTCTTGACGTAAGTGTGCTTAAAGAAGAAGGGGGTAATTTATATTGACGTGAAGGTGGAATTTTGGTTTGACATAAGTATGGGGTTTAAATGTTAAAATATATGTATTAAAGTGCTTAGGGAGGTGTAGTCACTCTTATATCTAAATGTATCATGCCTGTCCCGTAGCCTATATTACAACCAAATAAAGTCCTAATTGATCCAAGATTGAATGAGCTCGATTACTGGAGTAGTACACCATGGGCAAGCTTATGATGCATCTTTTGTGGCATATGAATATTATTTCTGAGAGTGAGTGAGTTATTTCTATCTTGAGTTCCTAAGTGCTCTTAAATTTTATTGTGTGGAACTACTCTCTTGTGTTGTGTGAGGGCACTTGATTCATGAAGGAAAGGTAATGTCAGTGACCTCTATATTAGAGTAAGTAGGTGAGTTGTGAATAATGCGTGGCACTTGTGAGTCAAATCTTGAGGTGAAGATGTTACGCTTTTGTGCTTAGTCTATTTTAAATACTCTTGGTGTGATGCGTTAGAAGAATTGTTTAAAAAAGGTCGTGTCTATAAAAAAAGTGTAGTTTGATTGCTCGAGGACGAGAAATGGTTTAAGCATGGGGTGTTGATGATAGGCTATAATTACGTATTTTAGTCGATTATTACACTCTAATTTACTGCACTTTAGTTGAGATTGCATCTTAATCGCTAGTGTATTGCACTAACAGTGTGTTTTATGTATTGTAGGAGTGATTCCAAGCTATATAGATGTGATAGAATGAAATTAAGTGATTTGGAGCTTTGAAGTCTGAGTAAGATCTCAAGGAATTAAGCCAGGATCGGGTTCGGGGGTCAAATTTGATAATTAAGTACAAACGAAGACTCGAGGAGGCATATTGCGCACTGTCTAGTAAAATAGACATAACTTTTTTCTCAGAACTCTATTTGGACTGAACAATACATGGTTGGAAAGATACCTCAAAGGGCTACAACTTTTATGTTGTACGTTGTTTCAAATTTCAAATGGAACAGGGTGCAAGATGCGGTCGAAACTGAGACTCCGGGGCTGAGGCAGTATATACCGCGGTTTACCACGGCCGCGGCAGTCCAGACGTGAAATATTGTCCTTTTGCGTAGGAGAATATATAATTATTTGGAATCGACCCTACTTGGTATATATACATGGAAAAATAATATTTTAAGAGGGTTGGACATACTTTTGACATAATTTAGACCTAAGGAGGCTAAGGAGACCGAAGATTCAACCTAAGCAGTCAAGAATACACTAGGAGCAAGGCGCGGAATTCTTCAACGAATTTTTCCTTCCTCTTCCTATTTTTCATTGTTGGTTATGATTTTTAGTATTGTAGTTTTATATGCTATTATGAATAGGTAATTTGTTATCTAGGGTTTTGATGGACCCTTTTGTAGGATAAATTCTTGTTATGTTTTTATATAATTGAGCCATAGTATTTTCTTTATTTGTTCAACTACGTGTTTGTTGTAGTTAATTGACAGGATCCTCAATTAGCTGTGCCTATTTAGTATGCATAACTCGGGAGAGAATATTTAGGTAGTTGTTGAACAACATCACTCCCAAAGTATAAGAGGGATCTATAATTGCGGGTTTAAAGGCGGGATTAGGGATAAAGAAGCCTTGGGTGAAATTTAAAGTGAGCTGTAATAAACAAAACCATCTAGCGTAACTCGGGAGAGAGCGTCTAGTAAATTATCGTAATTACTCAGGAGAGATTTACGGCAAGAGGAGCGCTCATGATTGGTAGTATTTAAGTAAAATTATCGAAAATATAGTGGGAAGGATTCTGACAATTGGGGAAATCATAACTCTAGACCTCCTTAATCCCTTCTCCAACCTGTAACATCTTTAGTGTTAATTTATTATTTTAAATTTTTAGTTAGTTAGTTAAATACAAGAATCTTAATATCTATAAGTTAGGAATTGTTCAAGCTTGTATTCTTGGTGATAGTGAACAACTGCAGCTAAGCCTTAGTTCTCCGTGGGATTTGACTCCGGACTTGTAAACCGAATTATATTTGTAACGACCGCGTGTCCTTTTTATAAGGTATAGTTGGGCATGATCAAGTATCCCACTACATTTCTAGGGAGACTGTGTTAACAACTGTTTATCTTATAAATATGATACCTTCCTCAGTTCTGGGAGCAAGTTTCCTTATGAGGTGTTTCATAAGTCCAAGCCAAGGTTGCTACATTTGAGGGTTATAGGCTGATTATGTTATGCCACAGTCATAGAGAAAGTTGACAAATTCTCACCTAGAGTTGTGGCAGTAGTTCACATGGAATATTCAGGCTTTTAGAAGGGCTATAGGCTGTATGATCCCAAGGCCAAGCGATTTTTTATAAGCAGGGATGTGACATTCAAGGAGAATATCTTTCCTTTCCAGTCGATGAAGAGAGTGTAGACTTGCCATTATTTATGGAGATTAATGATTTTCAAGAAGACATCTCAAGGACAGCTGCACCAATGGTAGATTAGGGAACAGTTGGAACTGATGCATGACAGGATACAACTACCACAAATGATTCTTCACTTGCTGAACTAGCCTGCGATACTCAGTCTACAACAACCAATCAAAATAACAATGAAGGACCACTTCAGCATGCTGTATTGCCTACAATTGATCCTGTTGAACCAGTTCCACTAAGGAGATCTTTAAGAGATCCAAAACTACCAACTTGGCTGAATGACTACATGTGTCCAGGGAAGACTAGTTCATCCTCCAATTGCATTTATCCTATGTCCAATTACTTAGATTACTCCTCTTTTTCACCAAAGTACCAATCCTTCTTCGCTGCTACTTCTGAGACAGAACCTGCATCTTATGTTGAAGCAATGCAGGACCCTCGATGGATTGAAGCTATGAAGATAGAAATTGATGCCCTTGTCCTCAAAAAGACATGTGAAGTAGTTGATGTACCCAAAGGAAAGGTTCCTATTGGCTGTAGGTGGGTGTACAAGATCAAGTATAAGTCCAATGAGAAGATTGAAAGGTTCAAAGCCAGATTAGTCGCAAAAGGTTATAGTCAACAAGAGGGATTGGACTACTAGGAGACATCCTCTCCAATAGTTAAGATGGTCACAGTTAGGCTGGTTATTGCCCTTGCATCCATTAATCAATGGAATCTCTGTCAAATGGATGTCTATAATGTTTTCCTTCAAGGTGATCTTGAAAAAGAAGTTTATATGCAACTCCCACCTGGTTTTGGTAGTTAAGGGGGGAATAAGGCATGTAGACTATACAAATTCTTATATGGACTCGAATAAGATTCATGACAGTGGAATCTGAAGCTCACTGAGGCACTGATTACTGCAGGCTTTACTCAGAGCAAACATGAACATTCTTTGTTCACTTTGACGAAGAATGATAAGCTTGTCATCATCCTTGTTTATGTTGATGATCTCCTTATCATAGGTGTTGATGTTGATATGATTCAAGAAGCTAAAGAAATCCTTCATAAGGCATTCAAAATCAAGGACTTAGGTCCTTTGAAATTCTTTTTGGGAATTGAAGTTAGCAGATACCAAAAAGGTATATTGTTGTGTCAAAGAAAGTATACAGTGGAACTAATAGCAAAATTGGGCTTAGTAGGGTCCAAACCTGCAATCACTCCAATGGAGCAGAACAAGAGGTTGACAACAATGGAATATGATACACACTGCAACCTGAAGGATGATCCAACACTCACATATATCAAAGGATATCAAAAGCTTATAGGGAAGCTTTCGTACTTGACATTAACTAGGCCTGATATAGCCTACACAATACAGACTTTAAGCCAGTTCATGCAAGCTCCTAAGAAGTCACACTTAGAAGCAACACATAGATTATTGAGATACCTGAAGAATGACCCATGATTGGGCATTCTAATGGATGCAGATGGTGATATGACTCTAAGAGCATATTGTGATGCATATTGGGCAAGTTGTCCAAATTCAAGGAAATCAATAACATGTTACTTGGTAAAATTTAGGAAGTCCTTAATCTCATGGAAGTCAAAAAAGCAAAGTACAGTAGCAATAAGTTTAGCAAAATTAGAGTATTGGAGTATGGCACTAACAGTGTCAGAATTAATTTGGTTGCTAGGAGTTTTCAAGGAGATGGGAGTTGAATTGCCTACTCCAATTCAGTTGTTCACTGATAGTAAAGCAGCAATGCAGATAGCAAACAATCCAGTATTTCATGAACGAATTAAACATATAGAGATTGATTGTCATTTTATAAGAGAAAAGGTACAAGAAGGACTGATTCAGCTTATGTATGTTCCTACAGAAGAACATGCAACAAATTTGTTGACTAAGGGTCTTGGAAGTGTTCAACATCACCATTTGATATGCAAGCTCGGTGTTTTGAACATTTTCATGGAACCTAGCTTGAAGGGGGTATTGTGATGGTTAAAGTAACAGCTGGTGACAGTTGCACAGCTGGAGGCTTGAAGGGTGACAAAGTCAGTTAGGTGAAAACTGTGTATAATAACAAGTTAGTTAATTAGTTAGAGTTAGGAAATAATTATATATATCCTATGTGTACAGTGATAAAAGGTTGATTAGCCATTGTAATCCTTCAGCTCTATAATTGAAGTTCATTTTTCAAGAAATTTCTTCTTCTTCCTTCTTCGATTCAATTTTAGCCTCAATTCTCCACCCTCTAATGGTGGATTTTATCACCTATATATATGTATACTGTAAGGTGTACGAACAATGTCCCACATTAGGAGCGGAAGAGATTATGAGACTTGCATATAATATATAGAAATCTCTTAATGGCGTGAGGTCTTTGAGGGAAAATTGTGTTGGTTTTGTTGTGTTTTTTCTTTAAAGGGTGTGAATGGGAAATGGAAGAGGCACCTTTTGGATTGCACCTCTCCATATTACCCTTCTTTTATCTATAAATTTAGAGGCTTGACTTTATTTTTCAAGGAGGAAAAAAAATCTGAAAATTTCTCCCCTCTTTTCTATATTGTTGCATTATTTTTAAATAAACATAAGTGTCAAGTGTGACTTGCTCCGTCTGTTGAGTTCTCTGAAATTCTGTAATTTCGATTGCCAGTATTGCAGAATAGTTTTTCCGTTCTATCGTGGGAGGAATTAATCCAAAGCCTAGAGCAACAGTGAGGGAATTAAATTCCTTAAGGACACACAAGCAACTTGTGGGCTCGGAATAATTTTTTCTATTTTGTTTATTAAACTAGTATTTATATGCTTCTCTGATTTTTTGATTTTAAACACAGTAATACCGACAATCTTAAGGAATTTAATAATTGTTCTGTTATGGCCGATAGAGATATATTCGAAGTGGTATTGAATTTAATTGTTGTTTTCTGCCATGGAAAAGACGATGAAGTATTGTTGATGCTGATCTTTGGCAGAAACTACTTGATACGTTGCATCATCATGTACATGGAAAGATTACAAAGAAAAACTTCATGGTGTTGAAGAAATGGAAGCTGTTGATGTTTAAAAAAGAACTAGCATGAAGCCAAAAGAAAACGAAAATTGTACTTCAAAAAGATATGACTTGATTGCCTACCAAGTACCAATTCAGATTGTAATCTAATGGAAATAAATTAAGTCTTATTTGTATGGTAGAAGCAAATACAAAATTCAGCGTGTTTGTGAAGGCAATTGCCCAAGGATCTGATCAAAGAGAGTAGACAATTCCAGAAGTACAAATTAAGGGTGCATTTGCATCGTTATAACAAGTGTCATTACTAACGTTGTTTCAATGCTTTCAGAAACGAGGGAACATATTCCCAAAACAGTTTGTTTGCCTCAGAGGTGAATTAACAGTGGCGTCAATATCGGGTTATATCTTCTTTACTCTAGTCATTCTTTAATTTCCTACCCTTAGTAATTTATGATATCCTACTTCTATAAATTTAGGGTAGATATTTATTATGTAATGATCTCATATTACTTAGATATATGCATGAGTAGGAATAATATGTATTTGCGGTTAATTTATTATTCCTTTGACCATATGAAAAACTATTAGTAGTTGATATAGAATTTTGTAACATGCATAAAATATGTAGAAGATTAATTTCAAGGTTGTAAAACATAAGTTAAGCTTACAGTAATACTTGAAGTATTCTTGAGATCATAAATATAATATATGTAAAGAAGAACATATATGTGTTTGATTAGAGAAAGAGATCAAATTGTTTAAAGTATTATAATGGTTTAGTTGAAAAATCAATTGGAAAGGGAATTAAATTCTCGTGATTTTCTACACCCGTTATGGAGAATAAAGTCTTCTTGACTTTATACTTGTTTTCGAGATTAGAATCTTTCTCATTTTCTACTCCAATTTATTATTCAGTTCGAATATTAAAAACTTCACCGTTTATTAAATTTGGCTGTGTCACAAATTATTCGGTTTGAAGATTAAAAACTTTACCGTTTATTAAATTTGATTGTGTCACAAATTATTCAATTTGAAAATTAAAAATTTCATCGTTTATTAGATCTGGTACTAGATATTACTCGGTTAGAAGATTAAAAACTTCACCATTTATTAATTCTGATTGTATCAGATTGGTTTGAAGATTAAAAACTTCACCATTAATTCTGTCTTTGTCGTGACACAAACAACAGTTCTTGAAGTTGGCTCTACAATGTAATAGGGACGTCGAATATGAATCTCCATTTGAAGAAATATATTTGGAATATGAAATTAATCACCAAATGGTCGCTCCTTAATCACCGCAATCTAATAGAATTGCAGAAGAATGGAACGTTAAAGGAGATGATGAATGTCTTATTAATAA
This sequence comes from Nicotiana glauca, assembly GCA_026770625.1. Classification (NCBI taxonomy): domain Eukaryota; kingdom Viridiplantae; phylum Streptophyta; class Magnoliopsida; order Solanales; family Solanaceae; genus Nicotiana; species Nicotiana glauca. The sequence goes on from MU760852.1 coordinate 23,840, forward strand.
GTTCTCATTTACCTCAAAACTTGTGGGGGGAAGCTATTCTTACAGCTAACCGAATACCGAATCGAGTTCCCTATAGCAAAACGCAATCCATTCCATATGGAAAATGAAAAGGAAGGAAACCCAACTTAAATTATTTTAAAGTGTGTGGGGAAGGGGGGAGGGGTGTTTGGCTAAAGTGCAAGTTCCTAAATCCAAAAGGGTAAAAATTAGATCAAAAATCGTTGATTGCATTTTTATAATATATGCAACAAATATTAAGGCATATTATTTTCTGATACATAAATCAGAGTCTCCCGACATTGATATTAATACGGTAATCGAATAAGACAATGCTGAATTCTTTAAAAATATTTATCTGTATAAAAAGGATGTGAGTCATCTAGTGAAGTATCTAAGCGAACTCGGGAAGAAGCAAAGGAAAGTACGTTGAATTAGAAAAAAATCCAAGACATAGTAAACGTCAAATGATATTTACTTCCTTTGGATCAGATTTTCTGACATTATTGTTGAAAAATGAGCCTCAAACGTTTAAAGAAACATTGTCTTCCTCGGAAGCACAATATTGAAAAGAGGCAGTCAATAGTAAGATGGAATCCATATTAAGTAATCATACTTGGAATTGGTTGATCTTCCTCCATGAAATAAACCTTTGCGTTCTAAGTGGATTTTCATAAGGGAAATGAAAGCTGATGGTACTATTGACAAATAAATATAAGGTAAAATTAGTTGTCAAATGATTTACACAACGAGAAGGTCTTGATTATTTTGATACATACTCACCGGTAATAAGGATCACATCTACTTGGGTGTTAATAGCGTTAGCTGCCGTGTATGGCCTTGAAATCCATCAGATGGACGTAAATACAATCTTCTTAAATGGAGATTGGAGGAAGAAATTTATATGGAACAACCTAAAGGGTTTATGGTTCTTGGAAAAGACAAGAAGGTGTGTTGACTTGTTAAGTCACTTTACGGACTAAAACAAGCACCCAAACAATGGCATGTGGAATTTGACTAGAAAATATTGTCAAATAATTTCAAACTAGTGTATTTACATTAAGAATACTCTAGATTATATAGTCATTGTTTGTTTATATATGGATTATATATTGATAGAAAAGGCACATGAAGCATGGAAAATGTGGGGAAATTTATCTTATGCATAACAAAAGGTAATGTTAAGACGTGATGTATATATTATCTAGAAGAATTAAATGATATAATTCTTCAAACCCCACGAATCCTTAGGGATATTGATATGGTAGTCGGTGAATCCATTACTTGTTCAGTCTTAGTGATGACTAGTGATGAAACTACAAATTCGAAAGTTGTTTACGTGCTTTTCTAGAAATAATTTATTTTTTCTTGAACATTTATAATGTTTAGATCTTTTATGAAAGGGTGTCACCTAGAAGGCTATGACTTTTCATGAAAAGTGCGTTTACATGTTTTGTATAAACATGACCGTTCATGAATAAATATATTAATACGTTGGTCTATAATGAGGTGCAACCGATGAGCACGACCAAAATCCATTCCAAATTGGATTTGTTTTATGAATGAAGATGTTATAATTTGCATATTATATATTAAAAGGTTGTGGCCACAACTGATGTCAATCATTCCTGTTATTGTTATAATATATTATTACTATGTTAAGTGTAGTCAATAATTTGATATTCAATCGAAAGTCGAGACGTATTAATCTACAACATAAGAAATTTTACATTGAACTTTCATGACATGAGAAGAGTTTTGAAGTATTTGAAGTATACTCCAAATTATGTTTTGCACTATAATAAGTATCTTTCGATAAAAGAGGAGGTATAGTGATAGGAATTAGATCATCGGTTCAATCGATTCTAAATAATCTATAGAGGAGTGATGTCTTGGAAATCATTCAAATAAAATGTGCATTGACCGCTCTACAGTGGAGGTTGAGTTTATAGCTTTAGAGAAGGTTGGTAAAGAAGCTGAATGACTCAGTAATTTCTTGGAAGATATTTCATTTCAGCCCAAACCTTTGGCACCTATATGTATATATTGTGATAGTCAAGCGACAATAGGAAGGGCGGGGATCATTATGTATAACGAAAAATTTTGTCATATACGACGAAGACATAAAACCGTTAAGCAACTACTCTCTAGGGGAATTATCATAATTGACTATATAAAGTCAAGAGATAATGTGTCTGATCCACTTATAAAAGACTAACTAGAGACGTAGTTGAAAGATCATCGAGGGGAATGTGACTATGGCCGAGGACAAGTCATTGTGGCGGTAACTCTACCTAGAAGACTGGAGATCCCAAGATCTAGGTTCAAGGAGCTCAAACGAAGTCACTAATGATGGTTCAACATTGTCAAATAAAATTTTTTTTGGTCCATTCTCATGATGAGACAATGTTCAGTACCAAAGATAAAGCGTTAAGACTTTTTAATGGTTTCTAAGTTTGATACAGGGTATATCAAATAGTGTATATACGGGATAACACGTTTAGGAATCGCCTATGTAAGTGTAAAGTGTAAACCGCTTCAAGGAGAATTCTGTAAGGCCAGTTCTCTACGCACTTATTAACCAGGTGGTGTTCATGGCTGAAATGAACACAACAATGAGAATCAAAGACGGTTAAGGGTTGATTATGTGACTTATGGTTGTCTAGGTATACACCAAAGCTCGACGGTTCAAAAATATCAATTCTACCGATTAACCGAGTATATCCGACATAAGTTCACTACGAAAAGTTCAAAAGGAAACCTACTTATCCAGATATGATTAATCCTTACTTGCGAATCACACTATATTTTCATGCATGTTTTTACACATATACCCATTCCCCATTCATGTGGAGGATTATTGTGTTTTTTCTTTAAAGGGTGTGAATGGGAAATTGAAGAGACACCTTTTGGATTGCACCTCTCCATATCACCCTTCCTTTGTCTATAAATTTAGAGGCTTGACCTCATTTTTCTAGGAGGAAAAAAAAAAGTCTGAAAATTTCTCCTCTCTTTTCTATATTGTTGCATTATTTTCAAATAAACATAAGTGTCAAGTGTGACTTGCTCCGTCTGTTGAGTTCGCTGAAATTCTGTAATTTCGATTGCTAGTATTGCAGAATAGTTATTCCGTTCTATTCTGGGAGGAATTAATCCAAAACCTTGGATAACAGTGAGGGGATTAAATTTCTTAAGGACACACAAGCAACTTGTGTGCTCGGAATAAATTTTTTCTTTTTTGTTTATTAAACTAATGTTTATATGCTTCTTTGATTTTCTGATTTTGAACACAGTAATACCCACAAATTTGACCCAAATCGGAAAATATTTACCATTTTAAGAATATCTGTAGGCCGATTTAGACCAAAAATTGGTATTGGAGCTCAGATTTAGCAGGACGAGTATATTATGGCATTGACAGAGTGATGGCGTAAAGCTCGATTTACTTCATCTTACAAGCTTAGAGACGTACACAGACATGAAGAAGCTAGTTGTTGGCTTCGACTGCCATAATACTCGAATGATATGGGTGGCACATATTCAATCATGGAAATTGACATGTAGACCGTGGTAGTGAGTCATATGGAACTTAGTCGAAGGAGAGACCATGAATCGGTGTAATGTGCCACATAGAGATGCACACAGACAAGAAGTAACTAGTTGCGGCTTCTGTTGCCATAATACTCTAACAATATGGGTGACACATAATGAATCTTGAAAATTAACTTGTGGATCGTGGTAGTAGGCCACGTGAAACGTAGTTCGAGGGAGAGATCCATGGATCGTGGTAATGAGCCGCATGAAACTTAATTTGGGGGGAAATTGTTGGATATGCAAACAAAGTAAATCTACTTATAAGGTATAAAAATCTCTTAATGACGTGAGACTTTGGAAAAACTAGTGTGAATTTAACGGACAGTATCACACCATTAAAAGTATTTACCGACTGTTTTAGCCTAACACCCATATATACACAAACATAAAAAAGATTGGCATATATGTTTTATACTTATAGATTGAGTGGAGAGTAGTGAGTTCAATTGTCAATGGAGTAATTATAGAGATAGAAAATCGCAGAATAAGATCGCATAAGTTAAGGTTTTGCAGTACTGAGGGGATTCATCATTCATGTGATCCCTAAATAAAGACACAGAAAACCCCGATGAAGGACTGTGACAAGTCATTGCTCCTTAACAAATACCCTTATGAATCTAACTCAATCCTAAAATAGCTATGAGTAGCTTCTAAGATCGATTGAAATGTGAATAACATAATATGGGAGGCCAATAATGAGAAAGACAACAACAAAATGGATGAATCTCGACTCCGATACCATATAAAAAAGAAGAATATTAGACCTAACACTAATGGAACTTAACACTCTATCTGCCCCACCTTTACTCTCACAGTCACTAATCTGGGTTCTTGTCAGCTAAAAGGAAACCAATTATACAAGAGAGAGCACCAACTGCAGCATAAATTTTTGTACTTATAGCTGCAGGGCAGAAACAGATACATATAAATGCATGCAGACAGATGGAAAATGACAAGTTTTTCTTTTGTTATGTCATTACTTCTCTGTCGCACGTTAGCATCTTTAGATTCTCCAAATAATTTGATTTCTTCTTCTTTTATACTCCCTCCGGTTCATAACCAATTTTTTTATTTTATTTTAGTTCAAAATAAGAATTTAATTTGTTTTTACAAAATAATCCCTATGTACATATTTCTAAAAGGTATTTTTTACTCCTCACGTTAAATGTTTAATTATGAGTAATTTAGTCATAGTAGGTATTTTTATATAGAATTTAGTATTTTTTTAATGAATATGTTAAAATAAATTGGTCACTTAGTAATGAACTGCTTTGTTCAACTGCCAGTTCTGACCATTATTCACTTCATTTTTCGTTTGGCTTTTTCCTATGTCTTCACTCAATCTCTTAGGCCGCGCATGATCAGGTTTTGTTAATAGTGAGGACTGAGTTTGGTTTTACTATTTCTTTTTTTTTCTTCCTTATTTTGGATTTAACTTAAACAAATTATGCTACCGGTGTAACAAATTTTGGATTTAACATGCAAGTTTGTGTTGGAATCTGTGGGTATCTCTAAAGGAAATGTCCTTTATTTTTATCAACTTTCTCTCATATTGAAATAGTCAAATTAGTCATTGGAGCAACACCAATATATAAATATGGTTTTTGGAGAACTAAAGATTATACAGTTTCCTGACACAACTTTCTGAATCTTCTTCTTTCTCCTAGTGGGTTAGAGACGCTAAGGTAGCAAGCCATGTGACATCCAAATCATCAAATGTTAGTGTCACGTAGAATTGGATGTCTACATTGGACAAACTTAATAGAAAAAGGATATATTTGAATCAATAGTATTATGGCAAGGATATATTTGAACCCAAAATATAACGATTGATATAATTAAATCTTTTCTGATAGTACAAAGATATATATGATCCTTTTTCCGTATGTAATATATGTCTCCCCATATGCATGCCTTACATCGTTCCTGGCATTTGCTTGGAAAGGAAGAGGGAGATTTATTAGTAAGTTGTCTCACTTCCTTCAAATCAATTGCTATAGTAGTTTTCCTAGCCAACGTATATAAAAAAAAAAAAAAAATTAAGAAAGGCATTAAATTGTTCAAAATAGGTAGTTGGGGGCACATGTGAGAGCTGCAGGAAGTACCACAAACAGTGCTTAGGTTTATTAGATAGTAGACTTTGGCCCCATTCTGTGTACTCTAAAGTTAAAAGAAAGAATCAAATCAGTGCTAAAAATAGGGTAACTGTATGAAATGATTCACTTCATGTTTGCACACATGTGGTAAAAATAATACTAACTCTCTGCTTTTCTTCAACACTATTCAAACCTTTGCACTCGTCACATCGACTTTCATAATTGTTTAATTTCTCTATTTACTTTCTCTCGTGAGTTAATTGAAGCATGCGTGAAGAATTGGCATTGACCTAAAATTAGAGGATGGAGTTGCAAAATTAGTTACTTCCTCGGTTTCATATTAAATGAGTTACTTTACTTTTTAGTCTGTTCCAAAATAAATGACACATTTCAAAATTTGGAAATAATTCAACTTTAAACTCTTCATTTTACCCATTTTACCCCTAAGGAGAAACTTTTATAACCACACAAAAGTCATGGCCCACAAAGCTTTACCCCTTAAGCTTTTATAACCACAAATTTTAAAAGTGTTTCTTTTTTCCTTAAACTCCGTGCCGAGTCAACCTCTCATTTAATTTAGAACGGATGGAGTATTAGTGTAGACATTTAAATTTTAACGGATCAAACCCATACGAAATTTGGGCTAAATTCTAAACTAAAGACATTAAAAGACGACTCTTGCAATTTTAGGAGTCTATTAGGGTTGATTGGAGGCTACCCTATAAAAATCCGAACTTGGAAGATACTCTACCCTAATCCTAGGTCACTCTTACAAAAAAAGTTACATGCTCCATTAAAAAAGATCTCGAAAATGAAAATCACCTCGAAAATCCCATAAACTCACGGGATACTTGCAAAGAGGTCAAGATGTGATCGACTAATTCTTGATCAAATACTTCAAGTTAAGATCCTATAACATACTTTCATGGATATCAAATAAATTCAGGGAAGTTTGCATTATCCTACGTTCGAGAAACACGCTGCTCCAGCCCTTGAATCAAGGAGATAATCAGGAGAGAAGAATCAAGAGAGAAACATATATAGTTGTACTCAAAATCGATTAGTAAAAATATTTTTCCCTTATTTCGGTGACCTACCAATTGTAGAACTTTCGTTTAGAGCGGTGGACAACCAAGAATTCTCATACCTAGAAGATGAAAGTGGCAGAAATGAGGATATTGAGATGAATGTACAGGCAAACTAGACTGGATAATATTAGGAATGAAGATATTCGGGAGAAGGTAGGCATAACTCCCATGGACGACAAGATGCGGGAAGCAAGGCTTAGATGGTTCAGGCATGTGCGGAGGAAAAATATAGATGCCTCGGTTGGCATTGTTAGGTACGAGGAGAGGTAAATGGTAGCCTAAGAAGTATTGGGGTTAATCAGGCAAGACATGACAGGATTTCAGATCTCCAAGGACATGGCTATAGATAGGAATATGTGAAGGTAAGCATTAAGGTTGAAGGTTAGAAGAGAGTCGAGCGTTTTTCTATGTTGTTCCGGAGGCGGGGCTAGCCGAAACTGTTTCACCATGGGTTTTTAGTGGTTTATGTAGTGTCCACACTATTTTCAATCGCATTATTACCGGTTATTGTTATTGCTTTTACATCACGATGCTTATATTATTTTTCTGGCTTCTGTTGCTGTCACTGATCTATTCTCTTTTTTCTATTATCTTCTTCTTGAGCCAATGATCTTCCAGAAACAGTCTCTCTACCCCTCCGGAGTAGGTGTAAGGTCAGCACACACTCTACCCTCCCAGACCCCACTTGTGAGATTTTACTGTGTTGTTGTTGTTGTTTGTGATTTTCATTTAATTTTTCATATTCCGAAATGCCGTTGCCTTACTCATGGCAAATCCTCTAAAATATACTATTTTTGGAGGATCCGACATCATCCAAAATGCATCTAAGATATTTTTTAAGAATTCGAACAACGTTGCTAAGACTATTTGAACTCAATAAATATTGAATTGAATATCAAGGAAGAAAGGAAAGATGAAATATCACCGTTTAATTTTCTTATGAAAAAAAGAAGACAAACAAATGGAGGCTTGAAGTACAGATACCAGGGGATCACTACTTGGACGATGTGCACAAATAGCCACTAACAGCTCATGTCTTTATTTTAAAGCCAGTATTTTAAATGTCTTTAGTCTTTAGCCACTGGTTTAATAAACTTATACCTGAATGGACGAAAATACCCTTCTGCTCATGTCCTTAACTTCAGGACTACATGTCCTTAACTTTTGAACTTGGAACTCTAAGTTCAGGACTTCAGGACTACATGTCCTTAACTTTTAAACATGTAACTCTAAGTTCAGGACTTCAGAACTTTATGTCCTTAACTTTTGAACTTGGAACTCTAAGTTCAGGACTTCAAGGCTACATGTCCTTAACTTTTGAACTTGGAACTCAAACTTCAAGACCAAGCGTCCTTAACTTTTGAACTTATAAGTCAAATTTAAGGACCTATTGTCCTTAACTTTTGAACTTGTAACTGTAAGTTAAGGACTGCTTGTCCTTAACTTTTGAACGTGTAACAGTAATTTAAGGACTGCCTGTCCTTAACTTTTGAACTTGAAAATCAAAGTTGATGACCTATTACCTTAACTTTTAAACTTGTGACTGTAAGTTCTGGACCTATTGTCCTTAACTTTTGAGCTTGTTAGTCTAAGTTCAAGTGTCCTAAACTTTTGAACTTGTAATTCTAAGTTCAGGACCAGGTGTCCTTAACTTTTGAACTTGCAACTCGAAGTTCAGGACCAAGTGTCCTTAATTTTTGAACTTGTAACTGTAAGTTCAGAATCCATATAGCAGAAAACCACAAGAACCAATAATAATAATAATAATAATAATAATAATAATAATAATAATAATAATAATAACAATAACAATAACAATAACAATAACAATAACAATAACAATAACAATAACAACAATAACAATAATAATAACAATAATAACAATAATAACAATAATAACAATAATAATAATAACAACAACAATAACAACAATAACAATAATAACAATAACAATAACAACAACAATAACAATAATAACAATAACAATAATAATAATAATAATAATAATAATAATAATAACAATAATAACAATAACAACAATAATAACAATAATAACAACAATAACAATAATAATAACAATAAAAATAATAATAATAATAATAATAATAATAATAATAACAACTAACAACAATAATAATAACAATAATAACAATAATAATAACAATAATAATAATAATAATAATAATAATAACAATAATAATAACAATAATAATAATAATAATAATAATAATAATAATAATAATAACAACAACAACAATAATAACAACAATAATAATAATAATAACAACAATAATAACAATAATAATAATAACAACAATAATAATAACAATAATAACAATAATAATAATAATAATAATAATAATAATAATAATAATAATAATAATAATTGCAACTACATATAAGATTGATGTCAAATGAAGTGCACAAAATTCTTCCAGAATCATCGTAGTTTGCTATTGATTGTTCCAATAATTAAAATTGAAACAATTACAAATCTAAAGAAAATAAGAGTACAATTTCAAAGAGTAACAACCAAATTGTCCTACAATTTCTTGGTTCCTACGTTGACGAATTAACAAAAATTAAATTAATGATAAAAGAACAATAATAAGGACATCTGAAAAGAACAAAGAAAGAAATTATGAATTTTCGTTAATGCTTTGGCGCTTCTAAGTTCTATCCGACGTTCATTATCATTTTCACAAACTTACGAATGATAAATGTTTCAGCTTCGATTTGAGAGAGAGAAGCGAGGGTTTGAGAAGAAAGGCAATAGAAGAAAGGGTAAAAATATCTTTTTATATTATTTTAATAGAAGAGTAGCTATTTTTGCTCAACATTAGAATTGCTGGATAAAAAATAAATACCACCTTCAATAGTGGCTACCACACACTATTTTTACTCACTACTTCACTAGTGGCGTGCTCCCTTCTTCTTTTTCTGATATTCCATTATGGGCTATGAGCCCACTTAAATCCCACACAAGGCCCAAAGATGATTACCCCTAACTTTGAAGGAAAATTGAAACTACATAGCCGCTATAAAAATAAGTAAATTTTACACCCTATAGAAAACCTTAGTGCCTTATTTATTTTAAATAGATACCATTTTAAAATATTACATCTTATAGATACCTTTTATACTTTATAGCCAAATATCTAATTATAGTTACATCCTACATTTAAGGCACCATATATGCTAAATAATATTTTTTTCTCTCCTTTTTAGTCTTTTCTCTCACATAATCACCGTAAAATTGACTAACCACATTCTCTCTCTCTCTCTCTTTTTGCATACACTTTACTCTTGCTCCTTTATTTCCCATTATTATCTTCTCTTCTCGCCTCTCTTATCTACAAAGAGAAAGGTAAGATTCGAAGAGCTTTCGCTTTCTTCTTATTTTTTATTCAATCGCAGGAATCGATCATCGATGCCGTGAAGTCATGGTGAAGCTGAGATTTAAATAATTGGAATTGGTGTGATGCCACCAATTCCATCAAAAGAATGCGGCTCGATTCTGCATGGCAGTGGTCGTCGAAGTAGGGTTCACAACTTTTGCATAATTCATGGCTTCGTTTGTGGGATTTGAGGGCTGGGGATTGTTTGTAGTTGTTGTAGGAGGTTGGGCAGATGTGTTAGGGGGCTGACCAGCCGTAATTAATGGCTGGCCGCCGGTCGGCGAAGCCATAAGGCTGTTTCTCTCTCTAGATCGCCCAAATCGCCTATTTATAATCAGTTGTATTTGAACGTATTTTCAGTTGTATTCACATGTATTCAACATCATTCATTTATATATTTTAGATGTATTAAAGAGTTATGCGTATTCTCTTGTATTCAGTTTTAATCAGTTGTATTTAACTATTTTATTCGGCAGTAGTTAGTTGTATTCAAGTATTTTATACAACTGTATTTAGTTGTATTCAGTAGTTAGTTGTATTTTGTGTATTTTGTTGCATTCAAGAGTTTTATTCAGTTGTATTTTATTGTATTCAAGTATTTTATTCAGATGAATTAAGTTGTATTTTGTTGTATTCAACTGTATACAGTTCTACTCAACTGTATTATTCATATATATTTCTCTTTATTCAGCTATAATCTTGATTATGTATCTTTCAAATACAGATTAATGAGGGATTGTTTTAGTTCGTTGAGTTAAATTAGGAGAATATCATGTGATTTGATTTCCTTCCGTTTTTAACCGGTTTAATGAGTTAAATTAGGAGAATATCATGTGATTTGATTTTCTTCCGTTTTTAACTAGTTTAACATTCCAGATTTTGCGCAGATACGTTACTGTATTTAACGTTAATTCCGCTTAAATACAGCTAAATACATATCAAACTTAGCTGGAATTCCACTTTTTACGCCTATTTCTTTGATTGTATTAATGAATACAACAACTTAAATACATGAAATACATTGTATAAAAACATAAAAGGTATCTGTAACACATAATATAGCAAAGAGTATCTATAAATGGCTAATTAGACCTAAAAGATAGTGCTTTATGAAAAATTCTCTAAAAATAATAATCGAAAATTGTATAAAATTTATATATTTTTTTGTATATATATACATTCTGTATATTATCTATACTATATTAAAAGCACGAAGGACCATAGCGAAATGTTGTTCGTCTTTTTTACCCTTTCAAAGTAGAGTTCACACTAGACAAAATAGTTATTTAATTATTTTCCTAATATTTAATATTTTGAAATCAACTAAAACTTTACTTATCAAAGTTTCCTTATTTGAATGACTATACACAGGAAATCCTATAATTTAGGACATCAAAATTAATTAAATTTACCTTATGTATTACTATTATATTGTAATATCAAAAATATAAATGTTATGTACTATATTTCTTAAGATTTGCATAGAATGTAATGGAATTAGAACATCAAAATTAATTAAATTTATCTTATATATTACTATGATATTGTAATATAAAAAATATAAATGTTACGTACTATATTTCCTAAGATTTGCATATAATGTAATGGAAGGAAACAGTCAAAATTACAATAGAGCTTGACCATAATTTGAAAGCTAACAAAGGCAGCAAAAATTTGATATTAAAATGAATAAATAATTGAGCTCTTAATTAACTGATTAGAGAAAAATATTCAATTCAATTCTTTTTTAACTTCATCATATAAGTAAATTTAATTTTTAAGCTGACCGATAATAACTTTTGAAAGAATATTTGATAAGTGTACTTTGTGTTTAAATAATTTAATTTAAGAGGAGATAAAGAGATATACCATATATGTATCAAGCATATTAATTAATCAAAAATAAAAAAGATAACGCATACGAGCATTTATGTAGCACATAATTTCTTCTTTTAAGCTTGCTAAATATGATTAATATTTATCATTTTTAGAATCTTACATTTTTTTCCTGCAATATTTTTAATAACTCATAAACATTAATTAATATGAATTTGAAATATTTAAAAATTATGTACTCATGAATGTAAGGATACACGCACAAAAGCGCGTACCTTGAGACTAATATACAAAAAATAGCTAACAAATATATAATATATGAATAATTTTATTATATTGATTAGCGAATGTAAATATTTTTAGGCAAGGGGCGAAATATGTAACCTTCCCGTAGGAATGATATGCCAACGGATAGTAGAGGCTTGAAACTCAGCAGTTGAGCTGATCTAAAAGGGATAGTTTCCTGCACATATCAATGGTAAAGTACATAGTAGGAAATCTGAATCAAGTCATAATTCATTAAATGAGTAAATAAGATATATTTTTCCTTCACCACCAAAATTGAAGCTGGCGCGGCATGAGAAATTTTGGCGGTGAAAGAAAAATATTTCAATGTTATATTGTGTTAACTAGCATTTCCATATATAGGGTATACTCAGGGGGTATAGCTAGAATATAGGTTACAGGTTCGGTCGGATCCAATAGCTTTAATCCAAACGCTATATATTTAAGAAATTTAGTGAATATATACAAATTACCAAGCTCCCAAATTATTCCGCTTCAAGCTTAGTCATACTGAGATAGTACGTTTGGATTTAGATTTAGAACCTGAGTTTAGTCTTGACTATATTAAATAGATGGTCTTGAGCATAAGTCTGTTCCCAAGCTAATGCTACTAAAACCATAGTGCTAAACTTGGACTTCATATAAGTATACAAATAGCTATATATATAGAATTCATTAATACCAAATTATAGTCTCACAACAAAGATGTTAGGATCAGAAAATCAGATAATGCGGAATTTAACCAAGCAATCTTATAGTGACAATAATAAAGACAATGCAAGTTTATAACAATGGCAATTAAAGCATATAAAAAAGACACAAATTTAACGTGGTTCAGTAAAAGTGACATACGCCCACAAGCGGAGAGGAGTAAATTCTCTATACCAATAAGAGTATAAAATTAGAGTAAATACTCTAATTAATCCCAAATACCCCTGAAAGAAGAACCTCACAAGATTACTCCAAAGAAAGGGGATCACAAGTGTTCCCCAACACTCAATTCTCGTACAAACAACTCTCGATAAAGGAGGAGAGGGAGAAACAGAAAATGAAAACTCAAATCTTGTTGGTGTATCGAAAACGATCTAAATTGCTCTCCTTTTATAGGTAAAAAAGATTTGGCCTCCAAGCTGTAAAAGAAAAGATACAATTTTTGCAAATGTTATCCAGCACACAATGCAATACTTTGGCCCTAAAGAATATCGCCATCAAAGTCTACTTGCAAATAAGCTTATGCTCATGTGAGATGTACAAATCTCCACAAAATATTGGCCATATTACAATTCTCCACCTTGGCCTAATTTTGGCTAATATAGTAAATTTACTCCACCCTCTCCACAAAAGCCTATATGAGCTGAATCATTCTTCATAAATAGAAATCAAGTTCAAGCTCAAGCAGAGCTTGAACTTGTCAACGGGAAGAAGCTTTGTGAATATGTCAGCAGGATTGTCTCTAGTATTAATTTTCTGAACAAAGACTTTTTCATCAGCAATGTTTTTCCGGATAAAATGATACTTAATGTCAATATGCTTTGTCCTCTCATAATAATTTGTTCTTTAGTCAAATGAATGGCACTTTGAATATCACAAAAAATAGTAATAAAGCCCTAACAAGTGATAAAATATCATTAAAATTAATTCCTTGTACCTGACTATAGCCCTCTGCGACTAATCATGCCTTATACCTTGCATCTTTAGCCCCTGTAATGCCACATTTTTTCTTGAAGATCCATTTGCAACCAACAATTATCTTTCCTGATGGGCGCTTCACAAGAGACCAAGTACCATTCTTGTAGAGAGACTCAATTTTTTATTCATTGCAATTAGCCACTTGGCTGTACCAGCACTAGAAACTACTTCTGAATATTTTGATGGTTCTCCAATCTCTTTAGTTTCCTGTGCAACTGAAAAAGCAAATGTAACATAATCTCCAAACCTTAATGGTTGTTTACTGTCTCTTCTTGGTCTATGTTTGGCTATGGAATACTCCTCTTCTTCCGGTTCAACTTCAGGAATCTCAACTTCAGAAATTTCAGCTTCTGGCTCAACTTCAGGAGTTTAAACTGTATTTTGCTCCAAAGTTGGTAATCTTGGCTTAGAAGGAATGCCAATATGAACCTTTACCTGCTTATGTGTATTCTTCCATTTCTCTGTATTACAAGAACTAGAAAATTCTTTTATGAAATGTAACATAGAGGATTCATCAAAGGTTACATCTCTAATTATAATTTTTGGTGCCATGGGATCAGGATACTATAATCGGTATCCTTTCACCCATATGCATACCCAAGGAAAATACACCTTTTAGCCCTTGGCTATAATTTTCTATCATTTACATGCATGTGTGCAGGGCAACCAAATCTAAATCAGAATAATTAGCAGGAGTACCTGACCATATTTCCTCTGGAGTCTTAAAGTTCAAGGGTGCATAAGGAGCACGATTGACAATATAACAAGATGTAGAGATAGATTCTGCCCAAAAGACATTTGTCAACCCATCGTTTGAAATCATACAGCAAGCCCTTTCCAAAAGAGTTCTATTCATCCTTTCTGCCATACTATTTTGTTGAGGTATCATTCTCACATTACGATATCGAGCAATTCATTCATTCTTGCACAATTTGTTGAATTCATAATTAAAAAATTCCAAGCTATTATATGTTCTAAGCCCTTAACCTGTTTTCATGTTTGTCTCTCAATAAAAACTTTCCATTGTTTAAAAGTTAATAATATATCACTTTTATTTTTCAGGAAATAAACCTAAACTTTCCTTGAACATTCATCAATAAAAGTTAACATATACCTGGAACCACCTTTTGATGAGGTACATGAAGGACCCCAAAGATCTAATGAATGTAATACAAAGTACCTTTTTTTTCTATGAATTAGTGGAGATTTGAAGCTGACACTTCTCGGCTTCCCGAACACAGAGTGTTCACAGAACTCCATATTTTTGGTACTTTGGCCACATAAGAGACCTCTTTTGCTGAGGATGGAAAAACCTTTTTCACTCATATGCCCCAATCGCATATGCTACAATTTGGTGATGTCAGAATCAAATTTATCTGATGTTGAACTGCAGCATCACCTGTAACAGTAGATCCAAATAGAGTATATAACGTACCAAGTCTGTGTGCTTTCATGATCACAAGAGCACCATGAGAAACTTTCAGAACTCCACCTTCACCTATGTACTTGCACCCAAGAGATTCTAGAGTGCCAAAAAAGATGAGGTTTTTCCTCAAGTAAGGAACGTGTTTAACATTGGTGAAAGTTCTTACCACACCATCGTGCATTTTGATTCGGACAATACCTTTTCCAATAACATTGCAGGTAGTATTGTTGACCATTAAGACAATTCTATCTCCAATTGATTCATATGCAGTAAATAATTCTCGATTGGGACACATATGATAAGAACAACCCAATTCTAAAATCCACTCATTGTTAGATCTGAAATTATTATTAGTTTCTAAAAATACTTTCTCAGTCTCATCAGCAGCTATACTTGCTTCGGCGGTGTCAGTATTTTTATGCTCATTTTTCTTTTATGTATGCTTTTCTTTGTTTTTCAACTTAAAGCATTTAGAAATAATATGACCTTTCTTATGATAGTATTTGCACATGACATTTATGTATCTGGATTTTAACCTTGATTTAGATCTCTCACTACTTGAATCTTTCTTATTAGATCTACCTATTATAAATAAGCCTTCCCCTTGGTTCCTACTAGTTTTCCCAATCTGAGAGGCCGGGTGCCTCATGAAAATGTTCCCGCTATACACCCATCCCTACCACGAGCGTCACCATACCGGGCATTACCCAATGAAAGATATGCTAGTGCAACAGTCCCTCCCCGTATTTGGGCGGGCAACTTCCAAATCACCAATACGATGATCACTTTGCTTGAGAAACGAAGTTTCTTTACCGGTGCTCTAACTCAAAATGCTTGGCATTCAAGCAAGAGCCGAATGAACCGCTACACGAGATATATGAGCGCTATAGAACTATGTTAAGGAATGTCTCAACAATGATATGATGAAAAATATAATTTAACAAACCTTCTATCGTGGGATTAACACAACCAACCAATAGGTAGTGAATCAAATAACCGGTGGGAACTTTTTAACTACGTCTTATACGGAGGCATGTGAGATTTTGGATGAGACGGCGACAACGTCGTCGGCTTGGCAATCTCGGCCTAATGTTCCACAAGGTGATTCAAACATGATTCACCTCCACAAAGAACTGCATGACCATGGGAAAGCTATTTACAAATTGACCACTACCATGAATCAACTAGAAAAGGCTCAACTTAGTCAAGTGAAAGCTCCTAAGCAAGTGTATGCTATAGAGGGATTAAATATTTTGGTGAACAAGAGGAGGACCAAGTGTCCTCAAGTGCAAAATCCAGTGGAGAACTATGTGCAATATCATGGAGGTTTTGAGCAAGATGATTCTTACAATGCACAATAGGAGGAAGTGCAATATGTGAACAATTTTCAAGGGGAAAAAACAATTTCCAAGGCTCAAGCCAACAACAAAGGCGACCACAACACAATTATGGCAATTGGAACTCTAATAATCAAGGAAATTGGAGTTGAAACAAAAATCAAGGAAATTGGCATAACTACAACAATCAAGGGAATTGGAGTGGAAACAACCAAGTAAATTCGGGAGGCAACAATTAGGCGGGTGGAGTAACAATCAAGGCAACAGGGGTTCGGGTTTTCAAAGACCCCCAATGTACCAACACCTAACAACCCACTTCCTTATCATTCCCATGGTTCAAGTTCTTAAAATAATGATATGGGGCATATTTAAAATATCTTCAAGCAAAATGGAAAAGAAGTTCGATTCAGATGTCCAACTTGCCTCCGACAACACATCAATCTACAACCTAGAAGTTCAAATGGGGAAATATCAAGCTTTAGATTCTCATCCTAAGGGAGCACTACCAAGTGATATGGTTGTAAACCCAAATGGTGGTAACAATACGAGGCATGTTATGGCAGTTACCACAAGAAGTGGAATAGGCGGGAATGCACCCACCTCAAGTGGAATGTGGTTTATTGATGATGATCAAGTGATGCAAGAAGAAGAGGTCCCAAACAATGTTGTGCAACCTAATGAGGAAGTTTGGATTGATATTGCTGATAGTGTTGAAGATACTCAAGAGGATTTAAACCCGTCTAGGGAACACATCATTGACATACTAGAGCAGGTAGTGCAAAAGGCTAAGGCACCACTATCTAAGACTCCACCTCCATACCCTCAGATAATTTCCAAGAAAAATGGCGAGAATCAATTCAAGAAGTTTATTCACATGACGAAGAGTCTCTCAATCAATGTGCCATTGGTCGAAGAATGTCCCATTGGTTGAAGCCTTGGAACAAATGCTCGGCTATCCAAAGTTTATGAAGGATCTTGTGACCAAGAAGAGGTCGATGAATTTTGAAACTATTAAACTCACTCATCAAGTGAGTGCAATTGTTCATTCAATGGCTCATAAGTTGGAGGATCGCGACGCTTTCACGATTCATTGTACAATTGGAAATGCTGAGTTTTCTAAAGCTCTTTGTGATCTTGGGAAAAGTATCTATTTGATACCCTATTCGGTTTCAAGACTTTGGGGTTTTGGAAAACCAAGACCCACCTCTATGAGATTATAAATGGCTGATCGTACCATGAAAAAGCCATTGGGTGTGACTGAAGATGTTTTGGGCTAGGTTGATAAATTCATTCTCCTGATGGATTTTGTATTTCTAGATTGTAAGGTTGATTATGAAGTGACAATTATTCTTGGGAGGCCTTCCCTTCATACGGGTAAGGCTATTTGTGATGTTGAAGCCGGAGAGCTCGCTTTCCGGGTTGGTGATGAAAAAGTGATATTCCATATGTGTAAGTCCATGCGAAAGCCAAATTTCAATGAGGTGTGTTCTTTTGTGGACTTGGTAACCGATGTCATTGTTGATGATGCAAGTGATACAATCAATTTTGGTGATATGTTGGAGGTCGTCTTGCTCAAATTTGATGATTAACAGATGGATGTCTTCATGGAATGTGTGAACTCTTTGCAAGGAACGGGGTCATACAACTATGCACCCCGAAAATTCTCCTTGGATCTTGAAAATAGGGCTCCTCCTTCTACAAATCCTTTTGTTGAAGTGCCACCTACCTTGGAGTTGAAGCCATTGCCTCCACATCTTCGGTATGAATTTCTTGGTCCTTATTCTAATTTACTTATTATTCTTTCCTTTTGTTTGACTAACGTGCAAGTAGATTCCACATTGGCGGTGCTATAAAAGAGGAAGAAGGCTATTGGGTGGACCGTGGCAAATATTCAGGGTTTAAGCCCTAACTTTTACATGCATAAGATTAAGTTGAAGGATGGTGTAGAACCATCTATTGAACATCAAAGGAGACTTAATGAGGCTATGCAAGAAGTTGTAAAGAACAAAATTATCAAGTGGTTGGATGCCTGGGTTGTCTACCCCATCTCCGATCAATCATTGAATTCTTCGGTTCAAGTGTCCCAATGAAGAGGGAATGACGGTGGTGACCAATGGCAAGAATTAATTGGTTCCTACAAGAATGGTGACCAGTTGGAAGGTGTGTATGATTATCGCAAGCTCAATAAAGTCACAAGGATCACTTTCCACCTCCTTTCTTAGATCAAATACTCGATAAATTGGCCGGCTGTGCTTTCTATTATTTTCTTAATAGGTACTCGGGCTACCACCAAATTCTCATTGCTCTGGAAGATCAATAGAAAACAACCTTTACATGTACCTATGGTACTTTTTCTTTCAAGTGGATGCCATTTGGTTTGTGCAATGCACCGATGACTTTTCAAAGGTGTATGATGGCTATATTCACGGACATGGTGGAGGAATACCTTAAATTTTCATGGATGACTTCTTGGTGGTTGGGGATTCTTTATTGTCTTGAAAATTTGGACAAAATGTTGGCTAGATGTGAAGAAACCAATTTGGTGCTCAATTGGAAGAAATGCCATTTCATGGTCGAGGAAGGTATTGTCCTTGGACACAAAATCTCAAGGAATGGAATTGAAGTTAACAAGGCAAAGATTGAGGTGATTTCTAAGCTTCCCCTCCTAACTTCGGTGAAGGGTGTATGGAGTTTCTTAGGCCATGCAGGTTTTTACCGGCGTTTCATTAAAGATTTCTTTAAGGTGGTTAACCCTGTTGTGCAATCTTCTTGAGAAGGATGCTAAGTTTAATTTTAATGATGATTGAATAAGATCTTTTTAATTGTTAATGCTCAAGTTGACAACTATTGCCATCATTATCTCTCCAAATTGGAGTGTCCCTTTTGAACTCATGTGTGATGCAAGTGACATAGCGGTTGGGGTTGTTTTGGGCAATGTATCAAAAATATTTTTCATCCGGTCTACTATACTAGTAAGACCATGAATAGTGGCCAACTCAACTATACCATTACAGAGAAAGAGCTCTTTGCTATTATGTTTGCAATTGAGAAGTTCCGCCCGTACTTGATGGGTGCAAAAGGGATTGTCCACACGGATCATGCAATGCTTCGTTATCTTATGAGCAAAAAGGACTCCAAAGTTCGATTGATGAGATGGGTGGTCTTGTTACAATAATTTGATATTGATATCCAAGATAAGAAAGATAGTGAAAACCAAGTGGCGAACCACTTGTCTCGTTTGGAGGAGGAGGGAAGGCCGCATGATGGCCTTGAAATTAATGATTCCTTTCCCGATGATCAACTCTTGGTAATTTCAATGAAAGAGGTGCCATATTTCACGAACTTAGCAAATTTTCTTGAGTGTAGAATCATCCCGGACGAGTTCTCTTCAAGCTTAAGGAAGAAGCTCAATAGGGATTGTCAAGATTATTATTGGGATGAACCATGCCTTTTCCATATTTGTACGGATGGGGTGATTAGAAGATGTGTACCGAAAGAAGAGCAAGGTGATATTCCTGGAGCTTGCCATTCTTCGCCATATGGTGGTCATTGATAAGTAGGGATTTTGACCGCTTATTTGCTCTCTTTTACTTACGTTTTAGCTCAAAAATGCTTAAAAGTATTCCCAAAAACTAATGAAATGTTTTTACTTGTAGGAATATTGGAAAATGAGCCAAAGAAGTCAAAATTAACTCATAAAAGAGTCAAAAGTGAACAAGAACCAAAACAGGGCAGCAGTGCGGACTGCACAATTCTAATGCGGCCGCAGAGGGGAGATTTAGAGAATAGTGTTCGGGCAAGCTAATGGCATGTGGACCACACCAAAGTTGTACGGCCACAGGAGGTCAAGTGCAACTATATTCATTACTTTGGGGTCTACAGGATTGAAGAATCAGAGAGCTATTTCAAGTCCAAAAGCAGGGAGTGCGGATCGCATTATTTTTGTATGGCCGCATAAACAGAAGTGCGGCCGCACCCATTTTTATGTGGACCACAGAAGCCCTCAAAGTTCAAGGTCCAAATAATGCGAACCACATAATAATTGTGTGGCGGCAGAAGCTCATTGTGCAGACCGTACACAAATTATGCGGTTGCACAACCTTCGCAGGGGCATTTTTGTTAGATATTTTCAGCTTAGTATAAATAAAACTTTTTGTCATTTTTAGGTTAAGTTCCATTTTCAGAAGTGCACCTGAGCCATTTTTCTTTACTGTTTTGAGTAATTTTGTACTAGATTAACTTCTAAATATTAGATTTTCTTTATCTAATTAATTATTATGCATTCTCTTAATCTCATCTTGTATTTCTTTATTTTTCATGAGTAGCTAAATCTTTAGCTAGGGTTGTAGCCCAGCCCTATTGTGGGTACTTAATGAGTATTTAATTTAGGTCTTGGTTGTGATTGGTTTAGTGATATTTAACCTTGTTTATGCTTGAATTCTAGAATTAATGGTTTCAAACATTGATTCATGCCTATTTGACTTAGTCTTTACTTAAAAAAAGAGAGAATAAGTCTAGGAAAACTTGGCTAACAAGGAATTGGAGTGAACTCAAGAAATTGATAGCCCCATTTAAAGGGTCAAATCTAGAGATAGTAAGACCCGACTTGAGCATATATCACTTGATTTGTGTAATACCCGATTGGACTTGAGAAAGCCAAATGGTGCAAAATTACTCAAACTACCGAGAGGTATAGAGTGGGTAATTGTGTGTGATTTCTATATTACAATCCCGACTAATCAATCTTTCCCAAGAGTGTACAACCCGTTAGGTACACCTAGGTGGAGGTCACGACCCTAGATCCTTTATCATTAGAAAAATAACCAAAATTAAAAACATTGTATTCTAGTTTATTATTTGCAATCAATAGCTTTGAGTAGAAATAGAAACAACCAACAAGGATGTGGAAGTGCAAATTTAGGCACATTATACAATTACAATAGGTGTATACCTAATTCTATTTCTAACTCCCTGAGGAGTCGACCCCGACTCGCATTGGATTTTATTATTGCTTTGACCACCTCACTACCTATAATTGTGGTGTGAGTTTGGGCGAGATCAATTTTTGGCGATGTTGCCAGGGAGTTAAACGGATTTAGATTTATATCTAGGTTTTAGTGTGCTTTGTCTTCTTTTTCACTACAATAAATTTGGCCTAAGGCCACACTAATTTTAGACAATGCTTTAGAAATATTGTCAAACGTACTTGTAGCAACGTTTTTTGAGGGGTGGTCTTTGCTGGGAGCTTTAGGCTACGGAATTTAGGCAACGCTTTTAAAACGTTCTCTTTCAATATAAAGACTACACTATTTAAGTGTTGCCAAAATATGAAATAATTGGTAACACTTTTTAACCTATAATACAACGCTTTTGGAGGGTGCTATTTTTTCATCCTAAAAGAAACACTTATAAAGTGTTGCTCTAAAAATTTCTATCAAAAGTTTCCCTGCAACCCCCTCCCCCAAAATTCTAAAAAGGTAAAAGAGATTCCTGCTGAAATATTTTACCCAATTCAAAATTTCCCACCACTAAAATATTTCGACCAATTCCAAATTTTCCACCGCTAAAATATTTCACCTCTTCCAAAATTCCCTCCGCTGCTTCAACGCTGTTTCACCGCCATCGCGATACAAATTCCTCTAATGGATCCTATCAACTCCAAATATACGTCCTATTAGGGATCATTTTGCCCTAATTTCAAAAAATGCCATCAACTGGAGAAATTGCTCTGCTCCATCTCTTTCTCCGGTGAACTCATTCGGCGAAATTGAGTTGTACCTTGTAGGTTTGTTTCCTTTTCACTCGTTATCTCTATTAAGAGCATAAAATTGTACTACTTTGGTACTTTATAATCACTAATTTGTTCTTTGCTTTGCTGCTTGTGTCTAGAATGCAATACTGGTTAACTTGTTCAGTTCTAGTCGTTGTGATTTCCTCTTCCTTCATGGTTGGTTGCCAGTAAGGTGTTGGTTGTTATCTCATAATTACATTCTATTTTTTTTTTTGAGATATCGGTCAGTCATAGCTAGTCATATGTAAGCTAATTTTGGTTTTTATTGTTGTGAGTTTGCTGATTCGGACAATATTATTACTCTTCTGCCAAACATTTTGAGATTTGTTATGTTGGTATATCATTTTATATTTTGTGTGCAATAAGTCTTAAATTTGGTTTATAGGAGTGCGAAGGTGAAGAAAAAGGCAGTAGTTGCTCAGCGACCCCAAGAGGCGCAAGGTGCTTGAACTGCTTTCTATTTTGTGGATGCTTTTAAACTCTGGTAAGATAAAACTCTGCCTGTATAAGTATGTGCTTTCAATTTTCAAATTCCTATATTACTTGTATTCACAAAGTCTTTGATCTGCATTTCTTTTATTCACATATTGTATTTGTATACTTGTATGAATAGAACGGAGGAACAATATATTGATCTGTTAGTTGATCATCTTTTCTTTGAAGAAGTGCATAATTTTGGTATAGCAGTTACATTAGAAGCTTTATTTTAGGTAGTATAACAATATCATTGGGCTAAAGTTAATTGGATGCACTAAGTGAAATTAATGTCTCTCTGTATCCTAATATTTTCTACTGTTCTTTCCTCATTTGGTGTTTGTTCTTGAGCAACATGTTTATTATCAAGAAAGCCATTTTATATTGAAACCTAGTAATCTTGTAATGAGAAAAGTTTTTTCTTTCAAAGACAATATATGTGAGAACATACTAGTTTTGTTTAGATTGGAGCTATCTCCTATTTTATTTTGCTTGATATGGAATCAAACTTCAATTCCATGGCGGTCCTTGCTGTCTTTGAGTTTTATTAGCAACTTTTGTTCTTTAACACATGTATAATTTAACTTTTTTGGTATTCATTACACTTCTGTAATGACAGAAAGCTTGTTTCAATATGATATGAATAAGGTTATACTTTCTCGTGCTTCTTATTTCTCATAATTTTCCATACGCAAAGCTTTGACATAAAATGAAGTAGCAAGATTGAGGTGCTTTCTTGACCTTTGCAAGGTAATCACATTTATTTATTTTTCATTTCTTGATGTGCATGCTTAATTTCTTGTCAAGTCTATTAGTGATAATACTTTTCTTATTCCTTGAAGTATTGGTATTTGCTGGTTTATATGACCCGTCAGAATGAAATAAATTTCAGTTATGATGCATAATAGAATAAGCCTTGGTGAGCTATCAATGGGTTTCTTTTATTCCTATTTGTTCCTTATCATGCACCTCAAGTTTACTCCAACTACTGTCCTTCAAATTATAAAAAATCAACCGGTGATTATTTGAATCTGGTGTCAAAATGGTATCTTGCACGGGCTATGATAAGCCAAAATTTTTTACATTTCTCTAGATTAGCGTATGGTCTGATTCTTGAAATGATACTATATGGTTGTTTATACCAACTAAATCAGGACTCAAATATAGATTTGATCTTTTCCTTTTTCCATCTTGGCGACTTGAGCATGATATTAAATCAAGAAAATATTTTTATACCTTCTATACTTCTGATAAATGAAATATAATTGTTTTACCTTTAGTACTCAAATATTTGGTAGTCATAGGAGATTCTGTTTCTGAATGCTGAACCAACGAATGATATGTTGCTTTACTTATATCAGTTACATCTTCTCTGTGTCTTTTCTTTTATATTTTCTATATTAACTAGTCTCTTTTGTATTGATTGTTGGATGGAAATAATCCGTACTTTGAATTCCTACCCTCTCTGATTCTTAACTATCTTATTTTATGAAAGTTGATACTTTTTATTACAAGCAGTTGTACGTAGCATAGTGCACATCATATTTTTTAAGAGAATTAGTTGATTATCATTTTAGTCTATTAATGTATTCTGGATGTGGATATATTCTTTGATGGTAAATAGTAGTTTTGCATGATTTATTCCAAGATTTATACGATCTTACCACACTCAAGGATGCTTCAATTGCTGAATGCAAAAAAAAAAAAAATAACGAGCATTTGACCTTCACGAGGAACCTGCAAGATTGAGAGGTAGAAACAGTTACTCTTTTTTTAGTAGATTGAAGGCTACTTAAACTTACTAAATTTTATTACTACTCTATCTGATTAGTGAACTGTTGAAAATTTAGACCCCGCAAATGAAAGATGAAGAAGATAATATATGGAATAGAAAGAAAAAGAAAATAACAGATATCTGCCAATGCATTTAGAAGCCATTCCAATAGTGAAATAACAGGTTTATTCTTATTATGTTCTTAATATCATATGCACATTGAAAGGGGATATTCCAGAATAGCTTGTCATCACATTTTAACAATATAAGCTCTTTCAGTATTTTTTAGAAAACTTCTGCTTATTTTCTAGTATGTATATAGAAGCATGCCTTTAACTTTAATGATGGTGCTTGCAGGTTGCTGCTGCTTTGTTTTGTATGTGTGCATGATGAGTAAAGTAAAAAGTGATCATGAATAAAGGAGGAAAAGAAAACTGGTAGTTAAACTAGTCAGTATGATCTACAATCTGTCAAAGCACTTGAATATTTCCATCTGGATCTGCACCTTATCTCATACAAGCCAACAATAGTTAATTAGTTCATCTTTGTTTGTTTTAATTGCAGGCATGGGGAGGCAAAGCTACTAAATAGAATAAAGAGATTACAATTAGGGAACTTAAGACCAAGAAACATTCAAAAGTTTTTGCTGGTTTGAAGAAGGAATGTTCACCTGCTGCTTAGATTATTGGGGTGGTCAAGCTTATGAAAATGGATCAGTTACAAAATTAGGAGATTGATGTGAAGGGTGCTAAGGCCTAAGGGGATTGCAAATTGGATTTCTAATGTATATTGGCTTCAGTAGTATAATATGTTTAAGGAGTTATTCATGATAGAATATATCAGATTTTGTAAAGGTCATCTCTAGTGGCGACCTTCGAAAATTTTGCTTTATTAGTTAATGTAGCAAGTACATTATATATATTTCTTTTCCGAAGTTCATTGCAAGCGTATAGACTTTGAATCTTGTTTTTTTTGTTTATTAGTTAATGTAGTGTTTGAGATCATCATACTTTGGCAATGATCTCAAAAGATATGATAATTTTGATCATAAATGTGATTACTATATATATATATATATATAATACATATGCAACTCTTTGAAAGTGTGATCTCAAGGTAGGAAATGCAACCTTTCAAACATGTAGCATTAGGAAGTGAAAATGTTGCCACATGAGGTATTACAAGTGTAGCTTTTGTACCTTATAGGCCATACTTTTGAAGCGTGGTTTTTAAAGCAACGCTTAAAAAGTGTGCTCTTAGGGAAAAGGTTACGCTAGTTTACGCCACCCCTAGAAAAGCGTTGCTTAAAGTCAAAAAGTGTGGCCTTTGATAAAAATACCATACTTTTTGATAGTTTAGGCCACACTTTTTAGGGATGACTAAAGACCTAAAATGTTGTAGTATTTCTTCCATGTCCCTAATTTTGTTTTTGAATTGATTTTAGGTACAAAAATGGCTCTCAACAATGAAACCATAAGAAATTTGCCGTTGGGGGAGGAAGTGGGCGATGATCAAGTCGAGGAGGTTCCTCTTGAACCTAAAGCTAATAGACGAGGCCGCCTGCCTCAAGATAATGTGCCCGTCCATCCCCCAACTCTACCAAGAGCAGCAGATCACCGACAGTTACTGAACGAGGGTTATGCAAGTGCTATAGTTCTATCCCGCATTAGGGCGAGCAACTTCTAAATCACCAATGTGATGCTTACACTACGAGATTTGGGAAAGATATCGTACCATGGTAAAAGAGTTGCCGAATAATGATATGTCTGAGGACATGATCCAACAAACCTTCTACAGGGGGATCAACACACAAACCAATATGTGGTAAATCAACTCGTCGGAGGGAACTTTATGAACATACTATATGGCGAAGCTTGTGAAATTCTTGATGAGATGGAGAATACCTATTTGGCATGGAAAAGTAGAGCCAATGTTTCGCAAGGTGATCCTAATGTTATTCACCTACACAAGGAGCTGCATGATCATGACCAAGTTATTGCCGAGCTAACAACTACCATGAACCAATTGGCCAAAGCTCAACTTTAACTAGTTCAAGGGCCGAAACAAGTGGATGCAATGGAAGGTGTGAATATGATGGTAAACAAAAGACGGCAATAAGGTCAACAAATGCAAAACCATCCAGAATAATTTATGCAAGATGATAGTGGTTATGATCAAGGTGATTCGTCCAATGAGAAAGAAAAAGAAGTTCAATATGTCAACAATTATCAAGGTAAAATAAACAATGATCAAGGACAAAATCAACACCAATGGAGGTCACAAGGGAACCAAGGTAATTGAAAAAACCAAAACTACCAAGGCAATTGGAGTGGTGTCAATCCTAATCAAGGCAATTTGAACAATCAAGGAAATCAAGGCAATTGGAGTAATCAAAGCAATCGGGGAGGAAATAACCAAGGAGGGTAGAATAATAGCAATAACCGGGGGGTCGGGTTTTCAAATGACCCCAATGTTATAACAACCAAGCAATGCACCTCCATATCCTTCTCAAAATCCGAGCTCTTCTAACAATGAGATGGGTATAATTGAGAACATGTTTAAATAGATGATGGAGAAGAATGCTGACTCTGATGCTCAATTAGTCTCTAACAACACTTCTATTTGCAATGTGGAGGTTCAATTAGGCTAAATCTTGCAAGCTTTAAACATTCGTCCTAAGGGGGCACTACCTAGTGATACTGTAGTAAACTCGAAGGGGGGAATAATACGAGACATGTTATGGCCGTGACTACTAGAAGTGGAAAAGGTGGAGAAGAAACCACCTCAAATCAAAGAAGGATATTAGATGAAGATGTTGTGGTACAAGAAGATGAAATCCCAAGCAATGTGGTTCAAGCTAATTAAGAAGTGAGAATTGATATTGATAAAATGTGGAGGAGACACAAGATGAAGTTAACCCATCTAGGGAACATGTGATTGACATATCGGAACCGGTAGTGCCAAAGGCTAAGGCACCAATACCAAGGCCTCCTTCTCCATACCCTCAAAGGCTTGAAAAACAATACAGTGAGAACCAATTCAAAAAGTTTATTGATATGATGAAGAGTTTGTCCATAAATGTGCCATTAGTTGAAGCATTGGAACAAATACTGGGATATGCAAATTTCATGAAGGATTCGGTAACCAAGAAAAGATCGATGAATTATGAAACCATCAATATGACTCATCAAGTGAGTGCTATTGTGCACTCAATGGCTTCAAAGTTGGAAGATCCGGGCGCTTTCACAATCCCCTGCACTATTGGGAGCACCAATTTTGCCAAAGCATTATTTGATCTCGCGGAAAGTATCAACTTGATGCCCTATTCGGTGTTCAAACTTTGGTAACTAGGCAACCAAGACCCATATACACGAGATTGAAAATGGCGGATCGAATAATGAAGAGGCCTTTGGTATTATTGATAGTGTATTGGTTTGAGTTGACAAGTTTATCCTCCCAGCGGACTTTGTGATCCTTGATTGTGAAGTGGGCTATGAGGTGCCTATCCTTTTGGATAGACCTTTCCTTGCTATGGGGAAGGCTCTTGTTGATGTGGAACCAAGTGAGCTCACCTTCCGGATGGGTGACAAAAATGTGGTTCTCCATGTGTCCAAATCAATGAGGCAACCGAATAGTTATGAAGTTTCTTCGTTCATGGATTTGGTGACATATATGATTGTTGATGATGCTAGTGCCACAATGAATGTTGAAGACCAATTGGAAGCCATTTTGCTCAACCTTGATGATGATGAAGAGAGTGATGGCTATGTGGAGTGTGTAAATGCATTGCAAGGCATGGGCTTGTACACTTATGAGCCCTGAAAGCTATCTTTGGATCTTGAAAAGCGAAAGACTCATCCAACAAAGCCCTCAACCGAGGAGCCTCTTACCTTGGAGTTAAAGCCATTGCCCCCGTATTTCAGGTATGAATTCCTTGTCCCTTCTTCTACTTTACCGGTTATCCTTTCTTCATGCTTAACTTAATGTAGGTCGGGTCCACATTGGAGGTACTACAAAGGAGGAAAAGAGCAATCGGATGGACTTTGGCAGATATTCAGAGAATAAGCCCCGCCTTTTGCATGCACAAGATTATTTTGGAGGAGGGTGATAAACCCTCCGTTGAACATCAAAAGAGGCTAAATGAAGCAATGCAGGAAGTGGTAAAGAAGGAGATAATCAAATGGTTAGATGTCGGGGATGTTTACCCCATTTCCGATAGCTAGGGGTGTTCACAGGAACCCGAAAAATCGAATCAAACCGAAAACCAAACCAAACCAACCAAACCAAATTGATACTTTTTGGTTTGGTTTTGGTTTTGGTTTTGAATTTTAAAAAATGATCAAATTTTGTTTGGTTTTGTTTTTAATTAGAAAAACCGAACCAAACCGACTATAGGAGTAGCTACTCCAAATTTATTATTACACACACACACACACACACACACACACACACACATATATATATATATATATATATATACACACACACACAAGTAAATGTTAATAGCTTGCACTTTTAGTATAGTTCTTTACCTTTACATCCTAGTTTGATTGGTAGTTTTCTTTTGTTAAGTGTAAGAATCCATTTCTTGTTAAAAATAATATATTGAGTCCTTAAATTATTCATCACTATTTGATTCAATTATCATCAATATATCTTGGTAAATAATAGATTTCTCAAAGGGAAGTTAATTTGATAGTGTTACATTAAAAATGTGGTCATCGGAATATGTGTTTGGTAGTGTATGTCATATATTTAAGGAAAAACCCACAAATAATAAAAAAATCTGACAAAACCCGACATAAACCGAATCGAGAAAAAACCGACTTAATTGGTTTGGTTTGGTTCTAATATTTGAAAAACTGACTTACTTTGTTTGGTTTCTTTTAAGAGAAAAACCTATCCAAACCGAACCATGAACACCCCTACCGATAACTCGTGGACCTCTCCGGTGCAATGTGTCCCATAGAAAGGGGCATGGCTATTGTAACAAATGACAAGAATGAATTGATCCCAACAAGAATCATTACCGAGTGGAGAGTGTTCATAGACTATAGGAAACTCAACAAAGTCACTCGAAAAGATCATTTCCCACAAGACTCTTTTTAATTAGATTAATTAGGCTAGCTTAAAAAGATCATTTCCCACTTCCATTTCTTGATCAAATGCTTGATAGGTTGGCCGAACGTGCTTTTTATTGCTTCCTTGATGGCTACTCTGGCTACAATCAAATTCTTATTACTCCCGACGACCAAGAGAAGACCACTTTTACATGTCCTTACGGTACTTTCTCATTTTCAAGGATGCCTTTTGGGTTGTGTAATGCACCGACGACTTTTCAACGATGTATGCTGTCTATTTTTACCGACATGGTGGAGGACATTCTTGAGGTTTTTATGGATGATTTTTCTATGGTTAGGAATTCATTTGAAGATTGTTTGAACTTTCTTAGGGTATTGTCTAGATTTGAGGACACAAATTTGGTATTAAATTGGGAGTAGTATCACTTCATGGTCGAGGAAGGTATTGTCCTTGGCCACAAAATTTCAAAATATGGTATTGAGGTCAACCAAGCCAAAATTGAGGTAATCTCCACACTCCTTCCTCCTACATCCGTGGAGGGAGTGAGGAGCTTCTTGGGTCATGCGGGTTTGTATAGCCGATTCATCAAGACTTCTCCAAGGTGGTGAACCCATTGTGAAAACTTTTGGAGATTAATGCCAAGTTTCATTTCAATGAAGATTGTATGAAGGCATATGATTTGCTTAAGTTCAAGTTCACTACTACTCCTATTATCACAGCACCGGATTGGAGCTTGCCTTTTGAGCTCATGTGTGACACTAGTGATGTGGCGGTTGGAGCGATGTTGGGGCAAAGAATCAACAAAATATTCCATCCGGTCTACTATGCTAGCAAGACTATGAATGATGACCAAGTTAACTACACAGTGACTAAAAAAGAGCTACTTGCTATTGTTTTTGCTATGGAGAAGTCCCGGCCGTATTTGATGGGTACTAAGGTAATTGTCCACACCGACCATGCGACGCTTCTTTATTTGATGAGCAAGAAATATTCTAAGGCAAGGTTGATGCAGTGGGTGCTTCTTTTGCAAGATTTTGATCTAGAGATTCAAGACCGCAAGGGTAGTGAAAATCAAGTGGCGGACCACCTGTCCCGTTTGGAGGAGGAGGGGAGGCCACATGATGGCCTTGAGATCAATGATTCATTTCTCGATGAGCAACTCCTAGCAGTTTCAATGACCGGGATGCCATGGTTAACCGATTTAGCCAATTATCTTGTGAGCGGCATTGTACCGTATGAGTTCTCTTCAAACCAAGGGAAGAAGTTCAAACATGATTGTTTGGATTATTACTGGGATGAGCCATATCTTTTCCGGATATGTACCGATGGTATGATCTAGCGATGTGTACTGTGAGCACGTGATTTTTTCTCTATATGAATTACTCCCATAAATTCAAAACAAAATAATTTCTTTCAGTGTTTGCAATTTTGTGGATTTTCGTGGTATTTTTTGTTAATTATTTGCATTTGTTTGTACATGTTTATTTTATTTTAATTAGTGAAAAAACACAAAATATATGTACATTTGCTTTTAGGATTTAATTTAGCATTTTAGGATTAATTGAGTAATTAGGTTATTTTATTAAAAAAAATATAAAATAGTTTAATTTGCACTTTTAACTGTAATTTTTGATTTCAGTAGTTTCTTTTTAATTTGTTAGTTGTGTTAATTATCATTTAGGTCTAATTAGTGTTTTTAAGTTAATGCGGTTCTAAGAAGTAATTTAGAATTTTTATTTTTAATTTTAGAAAAAAAGAGAAAAAGAAACAAAAAAGGAATTAGAAAAGGAATTTAAAAGAAATGAAAAAGAGGGAAGTGAAGGACCAAATTTGGGCCAATTTCATCTGTCCAAAGCAAAAAATCCGCCCCAAATCACCGAGGCCCAGACCCCAAACCCGTTCAAATCACCCCTCACCCGGCCCAAGGATCCAGTCCACTTTCCCCAGTCCCAAATGGCATCGTTTTATGCTAAGTGAATCTAAGCCGTCGAGGTTAGGAAATCTAACGGCTCAGAAGTGAGGGTCTTGGAGTATATTACTGTTCGAAAACCCCCCTAAACCCTCTCATCGTCTCCCACACACCCTCAGAGAACCCTCACCGTCTCCGCTGTGGACCGCCTACCGGAAATTGCCTCCTCCGACGTCGTCGCTCCAATCGACCCCATTTTTACACCATATATTCCTCTCCTTATCCTCTTTCCAAATCTCCAAACCCCCTCCCTCGAATCCCAGCCGAACCTCTTGAATCGTGAATCAAAGAGAACGACCAAAATCCTAAATCATTCAATTGGACCCGAATTAACACCCCAAGACCCTCTTTCTGTCCTCTTCCAGAATCCCTAACCTATTTCCTTCGAATCCCAATGGTGCGTCTCAAATCTTCAATCAAAAACCAGACCAAAAAACTTAATCTGTCATCGCTCAAAAACTCAAGTCCCTGCACCATTAGCCTTCCCTCATGTCGATTTCACGGCTAATCTCTAAGGAAAACCTTGATGTCGTCCCCCAAGTCATGAATCCGCGCTTAGCTTCCTGGGGAGTTTCAAGTTCTGAACTAGCCGGGAATAAAGGCTAATGGGTTATTCTTGTAAAAGAGCAACTGTTTATCCTCAGTTTCCGTTTAATTCGAAGTAATCTTGGCCGTGGGCTTCTTTAGTGAGTTTTGTTTTTGATTCTGCCCTCAGGAATTTTTTGTACTTTTGTTCGTGTTCCTTTTTTTGTTCTTCTTCCCTGTTTAAGTTCATATTTGATTAAGAGGTCATTAGTCGTTTTAGTTAATGTAGGTCTAAAATTGTTTAAGTCATGTGTTAGTTAATTATAATAAGTTTGCTGATTTCCTTTTCTGTTGAAAATGAATAATGTTTAATTGGCTTAGTTCTCTTGTGAAGTTCATGATCGTGTTTGATTCAAGGTAAAATTTGTTTCTTCTTTAGAACTTTGAAATTGTTCAAGTTCTTATGAGTTCTTCTGAGAATTTCATTTTGATCTATATAATGCCATTTGTGTTCATTTAGTCCTGTTTGTCACTCTTCTTGAATCAGTAGAGGGGTTAATTGTCAGGTTTGAAACTTAAAGGGGTCTCAAAGGAAGGGGCATGGACTGTAATAGTTAGTTGGGTAGAGGTCAATTTAGGGATTTTGGGATGTGAGGGAATAAAACTCTGTTAGGATAGAAACTTCTACATTATAGGATAAGAGATAGGATGGGAGATATTTTTGAAAGAGGGTTAAAAGGGTAAAAAAAAAAAAACTCAAGGTAGGGAGGGTAAATGAGGAATTGGTTGGTTGCCTTAGGGTTTCCCTAGGAAGGTCTATATAAGCTAATTTTCCATTATGTAGGGGAAGAATCCAGAGAGAAAAAGAACTGAAAATACCAATGGCTGAGACTTCTTCTTTACTGTTTTATTGGTTTGCTTCTTTAGCAATTTTGGTTTCCTCTCAACCTCTAAAATTCCTTCAAGCTATTGAATGAAAATGGATTGAATTCAGTTATCAAAAGCTTTTGGTTTAAAGTTTTTAGCGGGTTTGTTGGTTGTTCAACATTTTACTTGAAGTTTGGTATACATCATTCCTGGGGTTCGAGCTGGTGCTGCTGTTTATCTGCTGATACTATTCTGCTGCTGATCCCTATCTTTTTC
This sequence comes from Nicotiana glauca, assembly GCA_026770625.1. Classification (NCBI taxonomy): domain Eukaryota; kingdom Viridiplantae; phylum Streptophyta; class Magnoliopsida; order Solanales; family Solanaceae; genus Nicotiana; species Nicotiana glauca. Next base: position 57,344 of record MU760852.1, read on the forward strand.
CCTTATTTTGCTTTCCAGATACACATTTTCTGAATCGAAAGCCATGTATGAAGTTTTGACTTGCAGAATGAATGAAATGGCTTCAACATGTCTTGGCTCTTTAGCTTAGTGCTATTGTTTCCATATCACATGATTTTGGATTTGTTTAGTATAGTGAATGTTTTATTAGGATGGCTGTAGCTGATAGGTTGCTGACATGAAGTTAAATGTAATCGTTCCTACTTGATTAGTTGTGGGATTTAGAGATTGTTATAGTAATCTAATTGGACTGGAAAGGACATTCAATTGGAGTGCGTTAATCAAACAGTTATTCATTTTTCTTGTGCTTAAGTATGAAGTCTACTGCATCTGATCTCTTAGTGTTCTTTTTTTTAAAATCAAGTGTTAATCTCAAGTCGATTGTGATGAGTCAAGCATATAGGCCATTCCGCAAAAAATGTTTAGGGGAGTAATAATTGGTAGCTGCAGGTTGTGATGTTCAATCAAGTGTTGTTTTATCTGGCCATTTCATGCGTGTTTTGTGTTCGGTTTGTAATGTTAAAGCTCAATGGAGCCATCTTTGGGATTATGGCTTTACAGTGGCCAAATCAGTCCCAAGTGTTCTTTTCTCTAACTGTTGGGACTAGCCTTAGGGGGTATTCAATAAGTTGGGGAAGTTAGTTTATCTTTTGAAAGATAAAGCAGTAACGTGCTTATTTAGTTAGTGCTTCAATAGCAGTTTTGTCCATTTGTTTGATAATTGGAAAGGAAAGTGCTAAAGGTTATTTTCCCATGTTGATCTATGGATTCGAACTTGCTCCTCATTTCCTGCTGATGCTACTGTGTTTCAATTTGGGCTCAATTGGGCCTGAATTCAAAATAATTGGTCTGGAATGGGAATAAGGCATTAGGCCTTAATCTTAAATCTCCATTTTTCCGCCCCAGTGTGTATAAATTAGGCTTGTTATCGAGTTTGGCCCAAGTTATTTCAATTCGTGAGTTCTGTAATAGCAGTACGTCATGGGCTTAGATTCAAAAGGAAACGGACCATTGTTTATTTATTTCATTTTAAGCTTTAGTTTTAACATATCATGTCTTTCGAGTTCTTTTGGGCTTCTTCTTTATTTAAGTTAGACTATTTTAAATAATTTGAGGTGAGCCATAATTAGATAACTCATAGTATGTGGCCCTCATGAATTAGTTTAAAAATGTTTTAAGCTAAAATAAATCGAGGCGTGCCAAGCTAAACAAAAATCTCAAATGCTTGGCCCTCATTTAATTATTCCTTTTGAATATACTTAGAATCCGAGGCGTGCCATTTAGCAAAAATTCCATGGCCCTCGCAAAGCTAAAACGCGTAGTTGCTTTAGACGCGTACTTTAATAATATTACCTTCCTAAATTCGGGTGTGCATTTTATGTGACCCAAATCCAAATCCTAAAACGTTGAATAAAAAGTGTTCCGGATCGTGGGTGCATTTCATGTGACGCGATCCAAAGACATATTTTTGATGACGTTCAATCTTCTTTAAAAAATGAATAAAAGCGGTTATAATTTAAAATTGGCACATAGGTTCAAACTGTTCTAAAATCAGATAATTAAGCCGAACATAACAGTTGAGCGACCGTGCTAGAACCACGGAACTCGGGAATGCCTAACACCTTCTCCCGGGTTAACAGAATTCCTTACCCGAATTTCTGGTTCGCGGACTATAATACAGAGTCAATCTTTTCCTCGATTCAGGATTTGAACTGGTGACTTGGGACATCATAAATCTCCCAAGTGGCGACTCTGAATCTTTTAATTGAAAAATTCCCATTTCGATTGTCCTCAAGTTGGAAAAAACCCCCTGTGAGCACGTGATTTTTGCCCTACATGAGAATTACTCCTAAAAATTCAAAATAAAATAGTTTTGTGTGGTGTGTGATTTTCTGTGAATTTTGTGTAATTTTTTAATTATTATTTTTACATTTTTGTCTTTGCGTGTTTATTTGTTAAATAATATAAAATACAAAAATATGTTGCATTCTTGCATTCAGGATTTATTAGGAG
>MU760854.1:9449-37608 GCA_026770625.1 Nicotiana glauca
GTTTAAGAGAAAGCTTAGAACTCAAATAGGTTCAGAAGAGAGGAGAGATGTCATGGAATTTAGGAAACAGTAAAAGAAACACGTTTAGAACCCAACCGAATCCAGTGAAGGCAAACAATCTCAATAGGAGAAACAGTAGAAGGACATGCAAGATAAACATATAAAGCATACTCGTAGACAAAATCAGTAGAAGCAGTAACAGAACAAAGGTAGAGAAACATGCGTATTAGTGGCGAAACATAAGNGAAAAATTGGGGAAAAGCATTAAAACCTCGAATAGAACATAGATCAGTTACAGATCTAAGAAAACAAGGGAAGAAAGAACCTCGAACACGTAATTTAGGGTTTCTCAGAAACCCTAGAAATGAGAAGGCCTGGAAAGATCTGGTCTTTGAACAGGTCTGGGCCATGGCTAAGCCTTGCCAAAGCTCGAACATGCCGGAACGGAGCCGGAGAAACCAAAGAAACTCAGATCGGTAGAGGATATGGACAGACCTTGTTGAAGTCGAACCTCGAAAACTTTGAACAACCACGATTTGGGGTGAATGGAAGAGAGCACAGGCCGTCCATGGCCTAAGAAGCCATGGACGCCGGTGGAATTTGGTCTGAGAAGCCGTTAATGGCGGCTAGGGTTTCGAGCGTTAGAGAGAGCCTGAGAGACGAAGGGATTTTAGGGTGGCGGATTTGGGAAAATGAGATAGGGTTAGGGTGGTTTGGGAATTTAAAAAAGGTAATAAGGAATTGTGATCGTTGATCAAAATGATCAAACGACTTGATTAAAGGACCGACCGAGTGGGTTTGAAATTGGATCAGGGGAGGATTTAAAAATTGTAATTGGGTCGTTTGATTTGGGGTTAAGATGGGGCTGAATTGGGTCGCCATTTGGATAAAATTATAATGAAATTTGGCCAAGTTTTAAATAGCCAATTTTCCCCTTTTAATTTATAAAAAATAATAAAGGATTTTTGAAATAAATTGAAAGTGCTGAATCAATAAATAGCATACAAATGTTCAATTAAAAATACTGGAACTAATTTTATAATTATAAAATACTATTAATTACAAAATAGGCTATAATTGCAATTATATGCAATTTAGCTTTAGAAATGCCAAATAAATTTGTAAAAATATGCAAAAACTATATTAATTATATTTTGTTGTAAATATGAGATGAAATAAGTTATTCACCTAAAAATAATAATTTTGGAAATAATTTTTGATTTTGTACTGTTAAAATAGACAACAAATTGATTCTCAAAAACCTTAAAAATTGAGGAAAAATACCAAAACTTTTGGGAATACTTATATATGCGTACATATACTATTTTGAAAGTATTTAAGTACATATAGAAATATATAGGGAAATATTGGGTATCAACAGGCGTACCACCCACTCCCATTTTATCAATAACTTGTGGTAGGCGTACCACCCGCTCCCATTTTATCAATAACTTGTGGTAGGCGTACCACCCGCTCCCATTTTATCAATAAATTGTGGTAGGCGTACCACCCGCTCCCATTTTCAATAACTTGTGGTAGGCGTACCACCCGCTCTCTTTTTATCAATAACTTGTGGTAGGCGTACCACCCGCTCCCATTTTAATGAATAATTTATGGTAGGCGTATCACCCGCTCCCATTTTATCAATAAATTATGGTAGGCGTACCACCCGTTCCCATTTTCAATCCAACACAATATCACAATGACATCCCGGCAAGGGAACAACTAGCTATAACCAATCCTAGCTCAACTTCTACTTAGTTCAATTAATACCAATACTTAGGCATAAATAAAGTCCACGAGATTAAATTAAATCATAACTCAATATCAAGAATCATCAATCAAACATCTGAAGTGTCACTTAAGAACACAACAATTATAAACGTAAGACTCACGGTCATGCTCGACGCCAATGTATAGATACTCGTCACCATGCCTATACGTCGTACTCGACAAGAAGCAATTAGCAAATACGACTCAACTCCTAATCCCTCAAGTTAGGTTTAGACCGAAAACTTACCTCGATGCCTTGAATAAAACTGAAGTCTCAGTGATAACTTTACCACTTGATTCCACCGCCAATCCGTTCGAATCTAGACACAATTTACTTAATTACATCAATAAATGCTAAATGAATTAACCCTAATGCATGAAAATGAGTTTTCCAAAGTTTTACCCAAAAAGTCAAAAATCACCCCCAGGACCACATGGTCAAAACCCGAGGTTCGAACCAAAACCCGATTACACATTCCCCCACATACTCAAATATATAATTTATTTTGAAATAGGACCTCAAATTGAGGTCCAATTCCCCACGTTTTTAAAAATTTAGGTTCTATCCAAAACACCCAATTTCCTCTATCACACCTCCTTTTTCACTACTACACCCCGTAAAGAGGGTATAATAAAGGGAGTTTCTCCAATTAAAAGACAATAAAAATGGGAATCATTTTGTTAAAAAATCAAAGTCACCACTTGGGAGATTTATGGTGTCCCAAGTCACCGGTTTGAATCCCGAATCGAGGAAAAGATTTGACTCTGTTTAACAATCCGCGGACCAGAAATTCGGATAAGGAATTCTGTTAACCCGGGAGAAGGTGTTAGGCATTCCCGAGTTCCGTGGTTCTATCACGGTCGCTCAACTGTCATATTCGGCTTAATTATCTGATTTTAGACAATTAGGAACCTATGTGCAAATTTTAAACTTTAACCGCTTTTATTATTATTATTATTTAAGAGAATTGTAACGTCGTTAAAACACGTCTCGAACCACGTCACATAAATGTACCCGTAGTTTTTGGCATATTTTAACATCGTTGAGATTTGAATTTGGGTCACATAAATGTACACCCGAGTTTAAGAAGGTAAAAATCATTAAATAACGTGCCTAAAGCAACTACGCATTTGTACTTCGCGAGGGCCATGATATTTTGCTAAATGGCATGCCTCAAATACTAAGGTCGAGTTAAAAATTAATCAAGCGAAGGCCGCGCAATTGTCATTTTTACGTTCGGCATGGCTCGCTCGGATTGTTCTAATTAAAAGGGTTTTATCCTACTTCATAAGGGCCATAAGTCGTTATATTTTTTAGTGGTACACCTTAATTAGCCTAAGGTCCATTAACGAGATAATGCTTAGGAGATTTGCATCTACTTTAGAACCTTAGCTGAACTCGAACATGAGTCCAAATCAAAAGAAAACTAGGTCCAGTATACTTACTTTCAGAATATCGGGCTTGGCCTAAGATGAGGCCCAATAATTCAAAGGACATTACAGGGATATCCCAATAATTCAAAGGACATTACAGGGATGTCAAATACATGTTCGATAGCTGACCCTATTTGGACTCAAACAATCGAATTACTAATTATGGGCGCTGAAGGCTTGATTGGGATTAAATAGACAATCATTTTTTAAAACCCCTTTTAAGTTCCAACAAATTTATGCGCTGATTAACAAAACTCTATGGGTGGGCCTCTATTGAAAATTGGAAATTAAATGAATATATTCATTGCTGAACTATTATATTCAAATAAAAAACAAACAATTCAACTTTCACATTAATTCAACTCTACTGCATTCCATGATACTCATTTCCATATTAAAAAATTGAAACATCATTGAAAACTCCTAACCATATAATCACGCTCTTCTTTTAAATGGATTCTATACTAATCACATTGATAACTTAGACTTAAACATGCTCTTTTTAACAGTAATGGATACACAAGCTATTCTACATATTGATCAGCAATTGAATTAACAATCCAACCTTATGGATAACATACAACTTCCAGATACTGCCAAGAATTTAACATGATCTTTCATATACATTTGATATTCCACAATGAACTAACAAGCTGGTTCTACTACATCATTCATATTGGACTCAAAACAGAAGGGATACAAGAAAATTAAACTAAACTAAACAGCTTTCGAAAGTGCAGAAACAATAAACAAACACATGTATTATTGCAGATCTTTACTTGAATAAACCACTTCAGGTTCCTCCATTATCATACATTGTAAGGTGAGATTAATACCTGGAAGGCAAAAATACTAGAGACGTGAGATCAGCAGCAGTAGCAACAAACAGCAGAAACGACCTCTAATCTAATGAGATATTGAGCCCTAACAACTCCAAAACCCAGAGAATGCAATTCAACAACAAAAATCCAGTCTCAGATATCCACTTAACCATACAGACACAGAACCCAGCCTCAAGCTATTAAAAAGTACTCCAGATTGAAGAGAGAACTGAAAAATCACTCAAAGCTCTAATGAAACAGTAACAAATTTCCTGGACTTCTATCACTGAAGTTCTTAAGTTCTCTTTCTTTCTTTCAATTTTTTGTTTTCTTTCTATCCAAAATCTCTCTCTGTATATCAGTCTATATAAGTATGTGTCTCCAATGTTTTATCTCTCAGCTCTCTCTTAATGTCTATCTATGAGTGTATAGCAGAGTGTATGGCCAAGTGCATATCAGAGTGTATCCCTGTGAATCTCCTCCTTCTCACTTAATCCCCTGTATTTTTTTATATCCAAATTTTGAAACCTCTCCAGCTCTTAAAAGCATTTGCTCAATTAAGAAAATGTTCCCCCCCATGTTATTCTCTGAACTTCCCACTACTGAATGTCAGTTCCACTATTAAACCCCTTTCCTATTATTTTAATTCAATTGGTATGGGCAACCTGCATTTTCAATTAAGGCGTGCCCTGACAACCCGAGTTGTTATGCCACTCAGTTTCGATTCCCAAATTACCCCCTAAAACCTTATTAACGCTCTGAAAGTTCTAAGCATCCACAAATTTAGGCTATTCAACCACAAACAGAATCATCAGAGTCTGCCTAATAGTCCTTAATACTAAAATCGAAACAAATTCATCTTTTAAAACGAAAATGGCACGAATTAGTTTAAGAACTACTATTATGTGAGTCTAAATTATTGGTCAAACAAACAAAATCATCAACTAGTCTGTACATTTGAAGAACAGAAAATCACAGACTAAACTGACCATCTAAACGTTCGACATGAAAATGAAAAGAAAGGAGTAGAAGAAGATAATACTCACTAACAGAAAGAAATAATAAAATAAAGACTTAAAATTTAGACACTTACCTTTGCCCGACCCTGTCCTGACTCGAAACTTCAACTTTGAATTTGAAGTCAAAATGGACATTAATCGAGTGTTCTCGACTGATAACACACAACTAAGGTCGATTACGACATCAATTTTTCAACCACGTATCAATCCTGGGGTTTGGATTTTTAGGGTTTATTCATTTGAATCCAGATTCTAAAGGTTCCAGCTTAGTTCAAAGAAAAATGGTGATAGATTAGGGATGAGGGAGATTGGGTGGACATTTGGTGTTGATTTGGGGCTGAGGAGAGGTGGCGCCGCCACCGGGGAATTTTAGGGCGGCGCTAGGGTTCATGGCTGAGATCGAATATTCGACACGTTCCAAGAACATTCGAAGGAAGGGGGGTTTGGATTTGGGATGAGGAGGTGCTGATGGTCATTTGTTGTTATTTTGATGGCCATCGGAGTTGGTGTCGCCGGACATGGTGGAGGGCTGTTAGGGTTTTGATTATTCGAGGAAGTGGGCTGGGATTCGAGGGAAGCTGAGGGTGGAACGGAGATGGGGAAGTTGAGGTGAAGAGATGGTGTAATTTTGGGGCTCTTTGGACCACCGAAACCGTCGTGAGGCGATTTTCGGTGGGCGGAGTAGGGAGGTGGGAGGCGGAGAGAGATGGTCTGGTCTTTGAGCTGTTAGAGACAAGAGAGGGGGGTCTGAGGGGGGCCTGGGATCTGTTTGGGGATTTATATACGTAAGGGGGAATTGGATCCAAGCCATTCGATCAAACGAGATCAACGGCTTGGATCGATTGACTTAATGAAACGATGTCGTTCAGACAAACCTGAGACCGGGTTGGTCTCTGATGGAGCGGGTCGGGGCTGAACACGGGTTAGGGCGAAGGGTTTTGATCGTTCGACAAATGGTTTCAACGGATGGGATTGAGACGCCTGAAACGGCGTCGTTTGGTTGGGGTTGGAGACGAGCTGGGTTGGGGACGGGTTTGTGCCTGCTCAGGTGTGGGTTTGGGTGTATTTGGTTTGGGCTGGGGATTAATGGCCCAAGTCCGATTTTCCTCAATTCTTTTCCTTTCCTTTTAATTTCTAAAAAATTCTAATAAAATAAAACACAAACCTAGATTAATAGTTGACCAAATTACCCTAAGATATTAATCAATTCTAAATGGTAATTATCACAAAATAACTAAATGCCAAATCACACCATTAAACTCTAAGAATGCAAAAATTATTTTTCATGTTTTTCTTCATTTTATAAAAAATTTAATATTTAACTCAAAATTATAAAATTAAATGCTAAATGCAAATGTAATCTATTTTTGTATTTTCTCATTAATTTTAACAAATAAACATGCACACATACAAATACAAACAATAACTGAAAACCACGAAAATTCACAAAATTGCACACAAAGGAAAATTGCTTTTATTTTGAATTTTGTGGGAATGATTTATATAGGCAAAAATCACGTGCTCACAACCCTCATACTGCTATATTTTTTTTTCTTTTTTTTTTCAAATATTCGAAAGTTGTTCAGCATGCTAGTACGAAACAAATAAATACACAAGTAGGATGCATCAGGATGGTCCATTATTCCGGTTACACCTGTCCTAGACGGACCCAACCCCTGTGTTGAGTCCCCTAAGTCAAAATGCACATGATGCAAATAAGCGTTCCTACTATGGATCCGGCATGAGGCTGAGTTATTCTAGGTTCAAAACTTGGGTATATGTTCTAGACTGTATACCCAAGCGGACAACTTGAGTCGAGGAGAGGGCTACGTACCAGGAACCAAAAGGCCATCCGGATTAGTAACTTGTCCAGCCTCTTTCTTACTTTAAGGTATGACACTAACAGAATAGGGAGTCTCAACCAGCGAGCACATCTCCGGAGGTGAGAAGAGAGAGGTTTCGTAACAGTTTTATATATACAATTCAAATAATATCAAAGCGGTAAAAACATCATATAGCACATTAGGCCCAAACATATAATAAAATCAGATAATAAACAAAGCCAAATACAACAATATTCTAAGCTCGAATTCTGAATCCTGAACCAAAAGTTTTGGGTTCTCATCCCCAGCAGAGTCGCCAGAGCTGTCACACCTCCTTTTTCACTACTACACCCCGTAAAGAGGGTATAATAAAGGGAGTTTCTCCAATTAAAGGACAATCAAAATGGGATTCATTTTGTTAATAAATCAGAGTCGCCACTTGGGAGATTTATGGTGTCCCAAGTCACCGATTCGAATCCCGAATTGAGGAAACAATTTGACTCGATTTAACAGTCCGTGAACCAAAAATACGGATAAGGAATTCTGTTAACCCGGGAGAAGGTGTTAGGCATTCCCGAGTTCCGTGGTTCTAGCACGGTAGCTCAACTGTCATATTCGGCTTAATTATCTGATTTTAAACAATTAGGAACCTATGTGCAAATTTTAAACTTTAACCGTTTTTATTATTATTATTATTATTTAAGAGAATTGCAACGTCGTTAAAACACGTCTCGAACCACGTCACATAAATGTACCCGTAGTTTTTGGCATATTTTAACATCGTTGAGATTTGAATTTGGGTCACATAAATGTACACCCGAATTTAAGAAGGTAAAAATTATTAAATAACGTGCCTAAAGCAACTACGTATTTGCACTTCGCGAGGGCCATGAGATTTTGCTAAATGGCATGCCTCAAATACTAAGGTCGAGTTAAAGATGAATCAAGCGAAGGCCGTACAATTGTCATTTTTACATTCGGCATGGCTCGCTCGGATTGTTCTAATTAAAAGGTTTTTATCCTACTTCATGAGGGCCATAAGTCGTTATTATTTTTTAGTGGTACACCTTAATTAGCCTAAGGCCCGTTAACGAGATAATGCTTAGGAGAGTTGCATCTACTTTAGAACCTCAGCTGAACTCGAACATGGGTCCAAATCAAAAGAAAACTGGGTCCAGTATACTTAGTTTCAGAATATCGGGCTTGGCCTAAGATGAGGCCCAATAATTCAAAGGACATTACAGGGATTTCAAATATAGGTTCGATAGCTGACCCTATTTAGACTCAAACAATCGAATTACTAATTATGGGTGCTGAAGGCTTGATTGGGATTAATAGACAATCGATTTTTAAAATCCCTTTTAAGTTCCAACAGCTTTATGCACTTATTAACAAAACGCTATGAGTGGGCCTCTATTGAAACTTGGAAATTAAATGAATATATTCATTGTTGAACTATTATATTCAAATAAAAAACAAATAGTTCAACTTTCACATTAATTCTGCTCTACTGCATTCCATGATGCTCATTTCCATATTAAAAAATTGAAACATCATTGAAAACTCCTAACCATATAATCACACTCTTCTTTTAAATGGATTCCATACTAATCACATTGATAACTTAGACTTAAACATGCTCTTTTTAACAGTAATGGATACACAAGCTATTCTGCATATTGATCAGCAATTGAATTAACTATCCAACCTTATGGAAAACATATAACTTCCAGATACTGCCAAGCATTTAACATGATCTTTCATATACATTTGATATTCCACAATCAACTAACAAGCTGGTTCTACTACATCATTCCATATGGGACTCAAAACAGAAGAGATATAAGAAAATTAAACTAAACTAAACAGCTTTCGAAAGTGCAGAAACAATAAACAAACACATGTATTATTGCAGATCTTTACTTGAGTAAACCGCTTAAGGTTCCTCCATTATCATACATTGTAAGGTGAGATGAATACCTGGAAGGCAAAAATACTAGTGGTGTAAGATCAGCAGCAGTAGCAACAAACAGTAGAAACGACCTCTAATCTAATGAGATATTGAGCCCTAACAACTCCAAAACCCAGAGAATGAAATTCAACAACAAAAATCCAGTCTCAGATATCCACTTAACCATACAGACACAGAACCCAGCCTCTAGCTATTAAAAAGTACTCCAGATTGAAGAGAGACTGAAAAATCACTCAAAGCTCTAATGAAACAGTAACAAATTTCCTGGACTTCTATCACTGAAGTTCTTAAGTTCTCTTTCTTTCTTTCAATTTTTTGTTTTCTTTCTATCCAAAATCTCTCTCTGTATATCAGTCTATATCAGTATGTGTCTCCAATGTTTTAGCTCTCAGCTCTCTCTTAATGTCTATCTATGAGTGTATAGCAGAGTGTATGGTCAAGTGTATATCAGAGTGTATCCCTGTGAATCTTCTCCTTCTCACTTAATGCCCTGTATTTTTTTATATCCAAATTTTGAAACCTCTCCAGCTCTTAAAAGCATTTGCTCAATTAAGAAAATGTCCCCCCCCCCCATGTTATTCTCTGAACTTCCCACTACTGAATGTCAGTTCCACTATTAAACCCCTTTCGCATTATTTTAATTCAATTGGTATGGGCAACCTGCATTTTAAATTAAGGCGTGCCCTGACAACCCGTGCTGTTATGCCACTCAGTTTCGATTCCTAAATTACCCCCTAAAACCTTATTAACGCTCTGAAAGTTCTAAGCATCCACACATTTAGGCTATTCAATCCCAAACAGAATCATCACAGTCCGCCTAATAGTCCTTAAAACTAAAATCGAAACAAATTCATCTTTTTAAAACGAAACTGGCACGAATTAGTTTAAGAACTACTATTGTGTGAGTCTAAATTATTGGTCAAACAAACAAAATCAACAACTAGTCTGTACATTTGAACAACAGAAAATCACAGACAAAACTGACCATCTAAACGTTCGACATGAAAATGAAAAGAAAGGAGTAGAAGAAGATAATACTTACTAACAGAAAGAAATAATAAAATAAAGACTTAAAATTTAAACACTCACCTTTGCCCGACCTTGTCTTGACTCGAAAATTCAACTTTGAATTTGAAGTCGAAATGGACCTTAATCGAGTGTTCTCGACTAAGAACACACAACTACGGTCGATTATGACATCAATTTTTCAACCATGTATCAATCCTGGGGTTTGGATTTTTAGGGTTTATTCATTTGAATCCAGATTCGAAAGGTTCCAGCTTAGTTCGAAGGAAAATGGTGATAGATTAGGGATGAGGGAGGTTGGGTGGACATTTGGTATTGATTTGGGGCTGAGGAGAGGTGGCGCCACCACCGGGGAATTTTGGGGCGGCTTTAGGGTTCTTGGCTTATATCGGATATTCGACATGTTCCAGGAACATTCGAAGGAAAGGGGGTTTGGATTTCGGATGAGGAGGTGCGGATGGTCATTTGGTGTTATTTTGATAGCCAGCGGAGGTGGTGTTGCCGGACACGATGGATGGGTTGTTAGGGTTTTGATTATTCGAGAAGCTAGGCTGTGATTCGAAGGAGATGGTTTGGGGTTTCAGAATGGGGAGGTTGAGCGGAGGCTACGGTGTAATTCTGGGGATGTTTGGACCACCAGAACTGCCGTGAGGCAATTTTCGGTGGGCGGGGTTAGGGCGGTGGAAGGCAGAAGGGGAAGATGGTCTCTGAAGAGACGAGAAAGATGAGAGATAGACGTGGGGAGGGGGGATCTAAGGGGGCGGGGTCTATTTGGAGGTATATGTACGGGATGGGTGAGCGAATCTAGGTCATTAGATTAGTTAAGATCAACGGCATGGATCATTTGACTAAATGAGACGACGTCGTTTAAACGTCTTTGAGACCGGGTTGGTTCTGATGCAGATGGATCGGATTACGGGTCGGTTTACGGGGTATGTTTTGGACCGTTTGATGGAGGATGGATGAACGGTGGAGATCTATTGACGTCGAAACGACGTAGTTCCATCACCGTACTATGTTGTTTCGCTTGTCTCTGAGACTTGAAGATTTTGACCGGGTAGGGGGTTATTTTGGGCCTGGACCGGGGTGTTGAACATTTGGGCTTGGGATTTTATTTGAAGCTGGCCCAACTCCGATTTCTTTTCTCTTTTTTATTAATTTTCTTTTATTTTCTTCCTAAATTAATTTCCAAAAATTAAAATCTAAAATTATAAAGCTAAATTAACTTAAGAAGTATTAATTATAATAACTACCACAAATACTTAAATACCAAATCCCACAATTAAAAACTAAAATGCAAAGCGCTTTATTCTTCATTTTGTAAAAATAAGCAATTTATTACTTTAACTTAAAATTATAAGATTAAATCCTAAATGCAAACGCAAACTATTTTTGTATTTTTTTATTAATTAATCAAATAAACATGTCCGGACAAATGCAAATAATGACAAAAAATTCCACAAGAAATCACAAAATTGCACACAATAAAACAGACAATTTTTGGTTTTGATTTTGTAGGAGTAATTCCTGTGAGGCAAAAATCACGTGCTCACATCACCCATGAAAATATTTGATTTTAAGTTGAAGTCATGTTAAAAGATGTTAAGGAGTGAAAAAAATAAGTTAGAAATCACTTACCAATCGTTTTGGAGAAGAAAAGTTGTTTGAAAAATCGCCTCTTATGTTTTTGGGGTTTTGAAAAATGAAAAGTGACTGAAAATCCCGTCTATCTATACCCCTCTCAGAGCCCCTGTGCGGACCGCACAAAACGGACCGCGGCCGCACAACCCTGGTCCTAAGGGTATGGTCTCTGAACCTCGCTGTACGGACCACATAAAATTGATTGTGGCCGCACAGCCTCCTCCGCGGACCGCACAAAGGCGACCACGGCCGTGCTGTCCCCTCTGCGGTCGCACGCGATTTCTCGCGGACCGCACAAACGGGTTTAGAGGCCTGCAACTTCCTGAACCTGCAATATCTGATTCCTAAGGCATCCCGGGACCTACTCGAATCTCACCCGAGCCCTCGGGGCTCCTAACCGAGTATACACATAACCTCAAAAATATCCTACAGACATATTCGTGTGATTTAATCACCAAAATGACATCGCAAACATTGAATTAAACCTCGAAATCCATAAATTCTTCAAACTTCTTAAAACATTAAATTTTCCAATTTAAGTCTGAATCATGTCAAACGACGTTTGTTTTTCATCAAATTTCATAGAAGCATCTTAAATCATATGTAAGACCTGTACCGGGCGTCGGAACCAAAATACGAGCCCGATACTAACATGTTCTATTCGAATTTCATTTCCGATTTCCTTAAACAATTTTAGAAAACAATTTCTTTCAAAAATTTATTTCTCGGGCTTGGGACCTCAGAATTTGATTCCGGGAACACGCCCAAGTCCCATATTTTCCTACGGACCCTCCAGGACCGTCAAATCACAGGTCCGGGTCCGTTTACCCAAAACATTGACCGAAGTTAAATTAATTCATATTATAGTCAAAACTTATCATTTTTCACACAGTTTCTCATTTAAGCTTTCTGGCTACGCGCTCGGACTGCGCACACAAATTGAGGTGACTCTAAATGAGGTTTTCAAGGCCTCGGAGTCATAGAATTTAATTTAAAACAAGTGATAACCGTTTGGGTCATCACATTCTCCACCTCTAAAACAACTGTTCATCCTCGAACGAACAAAAGAAGGAAGTACCTAAGTCGGGTAAAAGATGGGGATAACGGATTCGCATATCGGACTCGGACTCCAGGTTGATTCCTCAGCAAGCAGACCTCTCCATTGAACACAAATAGAAGGAAAACTCTTCGACCTTAACTGACGAACCTGCCGGTCTAGAATAGCTACCGGCTCCTCCTCATAAGACAAATCATTGTCCAACTAGACAGTGCTGAAATCTAACACGTGGGATGGATCACTGTGATATTTCCAAAGCATGGACACATGAAACACTGGATGCACGACTGATAAGCTAGGCGGCAATGCAAGTCTATAAGCCATTTCTCCCACTCGATCAAGAATCTCAAATGGGCCAATGAACCTAGGGCTAAGCTTTTCCTTCTTCCCAAATCTCATCACGCCCTTCATAGGCGACACTCGGAGCAATACCCGCTCACCAACCATAAAAGCCACATCTAGAACCTTGCGGTCTGCATAACTCATTTGCCTAGACTGATATGTACGAAGCCTATCCTGAATGATCATGACCCTGTCCAAGGCCTCCTGAACTAGATCTGTACCCAACAACCGAGCCTCTTCCGGCTCAAACCATCCAACCGGAGACCAGCACCGCCTACCATATAAAGCCTTAAAAAGAGCCATCTGAATACTCGACTAGTAGTTTTTATTGTAGGTAAACTCTTCTAATGGCAAAAACCGGTCCCACGAAGCTCAAAAGTCAATAACGCAAGATCGGAGCATATCCTTCAAAATTTGAGTAGTCCGTTCAGAATGACCGTCTGTTTGGAGATGAAATGATGTGCTCAACGCAACCCGTGTGCCCAACTCTTGCTGAAATGCTCTCCAGAAGTACGAGGTAAACTGCGTACCCCAGTTCGAAATAATAGATACGGGCACACCATGAAGGCGAACAATCTCCCGAATATAGATCTCAGCCAACCTCTCAGAAGAGTAGGAGACTGCTATATGAATAAAATGTGCTGACTTGGTCAGTCTATCAACAATAACCCATACTGCGTCGAACTTCTTCCGGGTTTGCGGAAGTCCAGTAACAAAGTCCATAGTGATCCGTTCCCACTTCCACTCAGGAAGCTCAATCCTCTAAAATAAACCACCAGGCCTCTGATGCTCGTACTGAACCTGCTGACAATTCAAACACCGAGCTACATATGCAACGATATCCTTCTTCATTTTACGCCACCTGTAATGCTGCCGCAAATCCTGATACATCTTCGCGGTGTCCGGATGAATAGAGTATCTGGAGCTATGGGCATCCTCTAAAATCAACTCTCAAAGTCCATCCACATTAGGTACACAGACTCGCCCCTACAATCTCAAAACTCCATCATCATCTAAGGTAACCTGCTTGGCACCTCCATGTTGCACCGTGTCTCTAAGGACACACAAATTGGGATCACCAAACTACCGATCACGGACACGCTCCAATAATGAAGAGCGAGCGACCGTGCAAGCTAATACTCGACAAGGCTCAGAAATATCCAATCTCACAAACCGATTGGCCAACGCCTGAACATCCAAAGCAAGCGGTCTTTCACCGACCGAAATATAAGAAAGACTGCCTATATTGGCTGACTTTCTACTCAAGGCATCGGCCAACACATTGGCCTTTCCCGAGTGATATAAGATAGTGATATCATAATCCTTCAACAACTCCAACTACCTCCTCTGCCTCAAATTAAACTCTTTTTGCTTGAACAAATACTAAAGACTCTACTGATCAATGAACACCTCACACGCCATGCCATACAGATAATGCCTCCAAATCTTCAATGCGTGAATTATGGATACCAACTCCAAATCATGAACTGGATAGTTCTACTCATGAATATTAAACTGCCTCGAAGCATAGGCAATGACATTGCCATCCTGCATCAACACTGCTCCAAGCCCAACACGGGAAGCATCACAGTAGACTGAATAAGGCCCTGAACCTGTGGGCAAAACCAATATCGGTGTCGTAGTCAGAGCTGTCTTGAGCTTCTGAAAGCTTGCCTCGCACTCATCTGACCATCTGAACTAGGCATCCTTCTGAGTCAATCTGGTCATCGGGGTTGTAATAGATGAAAAACCCTCCACGAACCGACGATAGTAGCTTGCCAATCCCAAGAAACTCTGAATCTTTATAGCTGATGTTGGTCTAGGCCAGTTCTTGACTGCCTCAATCTTCTTTGGGTCCACCTGAATACTCCATGCTGATACAACATGACCCAGAAATGCAATTGAACTCAACCAGAACTCACACTTAGAGAACTTTGCATATAACTAACTATCCCTCAGAGTATGAAGAACCACTTTAAGATATTGCTCGTGCTCCTCCTGGCTGCGGGACTATATCAATATATTGTCAATGAAAACTACCACGAACGAATCCAGTTAAGTCCTGAACACTCGGTTCATCAAATCCATAAAAGTTGTTGGGGCATTTGTCAACCCGAATAACATAACTAGAAACTTATAATGCCTGTACCGAGTGCGGAAAGTTATCTTAGGGACATCGGGTGCCCTAATCCTCAACGGATGGTAGCCAGATCTCAAGTCAACCTTGGAAAATACCTTGGCACCCTGAAGCTGGTCGAACAAATCATCAATTCTCGGCAGCGGATACTTATTCTTGATTGTTACTTTGTTCAATTGTCGGTAATCTATACACATTCTCATTGACCCATCATTCTTCTTAACAAACAACACCGGCGCACCCCAAGGCGAAACATTGGGTCTAATGAAACCCTTCTCAAGCAAATCATGCAATTGCTCCTTTAACTCTATCAACTCTGGCGGGGCAATGTGATATGGATGGATAGAAATGGGCTAAGTGCCTGGAGTCAAATCAATGCAAAAGTCAATATCCCTGTCGGGTGGCATACCCGATAGGTCTGAAGGAAATACCTCAGGAAACTCCCGAACAACGGGCACATAATCAATAGAATGGACCTTAGCACTCGAATTGCGAACATAAGCCAAATAGGCCAAAACCCCCTTCTTGACCATACGCCGAGCCTTCACATACAAGATAACATTGCTGGCAGAATAACCTGGAGTACCTCTCTACTCTAAACGAGGCATACCTGGTAAATCTAAGGTCATTGTCTTGGCATGACAGTCCAAGATAGCGTGGTAAGGTGATAACCAATCTATCCCCAATATAATATCGAAGTCAACCATGTCCAAAAGTAATAAATCTACACGAGTCTCAAGACCCCCAATCACCACAATACAAGAACGATGGACTTGATCGACCACAATAGAATCACCCACCAGTGTAGACACATAAACAAGAACACTCAAAGAATCTCTAGGCATGACCAGGCACGATACAAAATAAGATGACACATACGAATACGTAGACCCTGGATCAAATAACACTGAAGCATTTCTATCGCAAGCCAGAACCGTACCTGTAATAACTATATCTGAAGCCTTAGCCACGGGCCTGTCCTGTAGGGTATAACATAGGGGCTAGGCCCCACCACCCTAAATCATATCTCTAGGTAGGTCTGTTGCTGGCTGGCCTCCACCTCTAGCGGTCTGAGCTCCACCTCTAGGACCTCTACCTCCACCTCTAGCACCTCTACCCCCACCTTTAGCTGGCTGGGCGGGCTGTGGAATACCAGGTGCCTGTACCATGGCACGAGAACTCTGATGCTAAGGGCCACCTGGCGCGCGAGGGAAATACCTGGCAATGTGCCTCATGTCTCCCCAAGTATAACAATCTCTAGATTGTGAGGTTCATGACCTTGGAAACTCTAAAGCGGTGGTACATTGATAGGTGTTGGTGGTGCACTAAAGGACTGCTGATCAGAATACTACGTTTGTGGACCACGGCTACCCATAGCACCATGTGAAACATGAAAAGCTGACTGAAAGGGCTTAAGAGGATGACCTCTACCATATGAATCTCTACCTCCAGACGATGTACCACTGAATATACCCGAATGACAGGGCCTCTTGTCTGTTCCATGACCACCCCCATGGTGATAATACCATATAAATCCTCCAGGACACATTGGCCGCCTCCTGGAAGGATATCTCACTCCTAGTCTCTCTAGCCATCTGGAACGAATTGGCTGAATGAGTCCATCAATAAACCGCCTCGCTCTTTCCCTCTCAGTGGGAAGTATAACAAGGGCATGGCGAGCCAAATCTATGAATCGGGTCTCGTACTAGGTGACAGTCATAGATCCCTAATGAAGACGCTCTAACTGCCTCCTATAGGCCTCTCGCTGAGTAATGGGGAGAAACGTCTCCAGAAACAACACTAAAAACTGCTCCCAAGTCAGGGCTAGTGATCCGGCTGGTCTAGCTAAGTAATAATCCCTCCACCAAGTCTTGGCGGATCCAGACAAGCGAAATGTAGCAAAGTCGACCCCATTGGTCTCAACAATCCCCATGTTCGGAAGAACCTCGTGTCAGCTGTATATGTGGTCGTGGGGATCCTTAGTTAATGCACCGCTGAAGGTAGTAGTGAAGAGCTTAGTGAACCTGTCCAATCTCCACAAAACATCGGTGGACATAGCTGCTCCATCATTAGCCTGGGCTACCATGCCCGACTGAGCTGCTCCAACTGGCTGAACTACTGGAGTCCGAACTTGGGAAGCTATCGGCTTCGGAATGCGAGTATCAGGAGCATCCTTAAGAACTAGGGTAGCAATAAACCCCTCTGGGACATAAGCTGGGCCTGCTGGAATTGCTGGGGCTGGAACCCCGTCCTCAAAATCAACCTGAGGCTCCGCTACGGGTGTTGCTGCCCTAGGCTGAGCTCTGTCCCTGCCTCGGCCTCTAGAATGACCCCGACCTCGTCCTCTGCACCTTGTGGGAGCTGGTGGGGGCTAGGACTGCTGATCGTTAGATGAGGAAGCACGTGTTCTCGCCATTTGCGAAAGAACAAAATAGAAGTTCAATCAGCATTGAGAAACCAAACTGCACGACAAGAAAAAACGAATATGAAACGTTTCCTAACTCTGTAGCCTCTAGGGGATAAATACAGACGTCTCCGTACCAATCCCTCAGACTCTACTAAGCTTGTTTGTGAACTGTGAGATCCATGTAACCTAGAGCTTTGATACCAACTTGTCACGACCCGGATTGTTCTGACCCTCGGGGTCATGATGACGCCTACTAATAAGAGCTAGGCAAGCCAATACTTAACTACTTACTTTGATAACCAAATACTTCTTTTTAACAAATATAGAGCAATATAACAGCGGAAGTTTAACAATAAATAAGCGGAAGTATAAAATTATATATATCTTAAGACTATGTCTATTACAACTTTTAAAACCTCAAATACCCAAAACCTGGTGTCACAATATCACAGACGATCTAAGAATGATAAATACAAAGTCTGAAAATAAAGACACATTATCTTAGAAACAAGGAGATGAAACAGGAAAATAAAGGATAGAGGAGACGCCACGACCTGCGAACGTCTGCAGGGCTACCTCGGTGTCTCGGTGAACTAAAGGCTGGCTCCCGAATTACTGGTGCTGACAAAAAGTTGCTCCGATATCTGCACATAAGTGCAGAGTGTAGCATCAGGATAACTGACCCTATGTGCTGGTAAGTGCCTGGCCTAACCCCGACGAGGTAGTGACGAGGCTAGGACAAGAATCAAGATAAACCTGTGCAGTTACATATATACAACGGAAAAATAGATAGAAACAAACAAGATAAAACTAGGGAGGGAATCATGCATCGAGAATAACAGATAATACAGAAATTCAAGAGAATAATAGGGAGATCAACAATTTAACTCTAACACGGATAGGGAAAGTAAAGGCAAATTTCACTTCCAGTACACATCTCGTTGTAGGCGTGCAACCCGATCCCATTTCTCATATCTCGTGGTAGGCGTACCACCCGCTCCCATTTTATCAATAACTTGTGGTAGGTGTATCACCCGCTCCCATTTTATATAAACTCATGGTAGGCGTACCACTCACTCCCCTTTTATCAATAACTTTTGGTAGGCGTACCACGCGCTCCCATTTTATCAATAACTTGTGGTAGGTGTACAACTCGATCCCATTTTATAAATAACTTATGGTAGGCGTACCACCCGTTCCCATTTTATCAATAACTTGTGGTAGGCGTACCACCCGCTCCCATTTTCAATAACTTGTGGTAGGCGTACCACCCGCTCCCATTTTATGAATAACATGTGGTAGGCGTACCACCCACTCCCATTTTATCAATAACTTGTGGTAGGCGTACCGCCCGCTCCCATTTTATCAATAACTTATGGTAGGCGTACCACCCACTCCCATTTTCAATCCAACACAATATCACAATGACATCCCGGCAAGGGAACAACCAGCTATAACCAATCCTAGCTCAACTTCTACTTAGTTCAATTAATACCAATACTTAGGCATAAATAAAGTCCACGAGATTAAATTAAATCATAACTCAATATCAAGAATCATCAATTAACCATCCGAAGTGTCACTTATGAACACAACAATTATGAACTTAAGACCCACGATCATGCTCGACACCATTGTGTGGATACTAGTCACCATGCATATACGTCGTACTCGACAAGAATCAATTAGCAAATATGACTCAACTCCTAATCCCTCAAGCTAGGGTTAGACCGAACACTTACCTCGGCGCCTTGAATACAACTCAAGTCTCAATGATAGCTTTACCTCTTGATTCCACCACAAATCCGCTCGAATCTAGCCACAAGTTACTTAATTACATCAATAAATGTCAAATGAATTAACCCTAATGCATGAAAATGAGTTTTCCAAAGTTTTACCCAAAAAGTCAAAAATCACCCCCGGGCCCACATGGTCAAACCCCGAGGTTCGAACCAAAATTCAATTACACATTCCCCCACGAACTCAAATATATAATTTATTTTAAAATCGAACCTCAAATTGAGGTCCAAATCCCCAATTTTTGAAAAGCCCAGGTTCTACCCAAAATACCTAATTTTCCCCATGAAAATCTTTGATTTTAAGTTGAAAATATGTTAAAAGATGTTAAGGAGTGAAGAAAATAAGTTAGAAATCACTTGCCAATCGTTTTGGAGAAGAAACGTTGTTTGAAAAATCGCCTCTTATGTTTTTGGGGTTTTGTAAAATAAAAAATGATTGAAAATCCCGTCTATATATACCTCTCTCGAGCCCCTGTGTGGACCGCGACCGCACAGGCCTGGTCCTAAGGATATGGACTCTGAACCTCGCTGTGCGGACCACATAAAACTGACTGTGGCCGCATAGCCTCCCGCGCTGGCCCCTCCGCTGTCACATGCGATTTCTCGCGGACCGCACAAACCGGTTTAGAGGCCTGCAACTTCCTGGACCTGCAATATCTGATTCCTAAGGCATCCCCGGACCTACTCGAATCTCACCCGAGCCCTCAGGGATCCAAACCAAGTATACACACAACCTCAAAAATATCCTACGGACATATTCGTGCGATTTAATCGCCAAAATGACTTCACAAACATTGAATTAAACCTCGAAATCCATAAATTCTTTCAAACTTCTTAAAACATTAAATTTTCCAATTTAATTCTGAATCATGTCAAACGACGTCTGTTTTTAATCAAATTTCACATAAACATCTTAAATCATATATAGGACCTGTATTGGGCGCCGAAACCAAAATACGGGCCCGATACTAACATGTTCTATTCGAATTTTATTTCCGATTTCCTTAAACATCTTCAGAAAATAATTTTTTTCAAAAATTTATTTCTCGGGCTTGGGACCTCGGAATTCGATTCCGAGCACACGCCCAAGTCCCATATTTTCCTACGGACCCTACGGGATCGTCAAATCATGGGTCCGGGTCCGCTTACCCAAAACGTTGACCGAAGTCAAATTAATTCATATTATAGTCAATACTTATTATTTTTTACACAGTTTCTCATTTAAGCTTTCCGGCTACGTGTCCGGACTGCGCACGTAAATCGAGGTGACTCTAAATGAGGTATAAGGCCTCAGAGTAATAAAATTTAATTTAAAACAAGTGATGACCGTTTAAGTCGTCACAATTTTATTCTGTTATCTCATGTATTCGAGACAAACAATGTTATATTTCTTTCAAACGGTTGTATTTAGCACTCTTAGTAGCCCGTGGATGTTGTGACATCAGGTTCTGGTTAGAGGCATGTGTTGGTTCAGGATATTTGGTTTATATTTACTTAAAACTTCCGCTCAATTTCATATTCCGCAGTTATTTAATTGTCTATTCCCTGTTAATTTAATTGGTAAAAAGGATTTAAAACAAAAGTGTTTAAAGAATTCTAAATGTGTAGCTTGCCTAACTTCTACAAGTAGGCACCATCACGACTCCCGAGGGTGGGGATTCCGGGTCGTGACAAGTTTGCCAGTTACAAAATAAAAACTTCAGTTCTAGAGCTTAACTTCAGGCCCGACTACTAGAATGTTGAAGTTTTGCATGATTGCCTTTGCTACTTCAACCTCGTATGCTGAAGTTATGCGAAAAAACGGATACGCCTGCAATTGTTTTTGTAAAGCGGGTACAAGTTAAAACGTAACACAAAAAGCGGGTATAGATGCAAATGCCTCCTTTCAAAACCCAATTTTCACAAAATTGTGATTATGTACAACACGAATTATGTTGAAGGAAAATGAACAGTGAGAATTGATTTATATTAGGCAAAAGCCTTGAAAATAAATTTCTAGCTAAATCTTACTAGAAATAAACAATAAAATATTTCTTTTATTCTCTTTTGCTTTTTTTTAATGCACAGATAGTATACAATTTTTAACTTCTTCGATCTTTCAGCTTACTAATCTCATGTTTTATGTATGATTAATTATAACATGCCTTTTCAATATGATATATTATCAACTTAACCTAGTCCAACGTTTTCTAGATTGATAATTAAACTATTACATCAAATATTAAGCTACTATCTTATAAGCAAAATTAGATGTGCTTGTTTGACTAATTTAATATATACGATTTCAAATATTGGTACTTTCTTTAATATTGTTTATCTGTCATTTACGGGTTTTGAGTACTACTCAAGATATCATTAGAATCATAAAGTATATTCAATTAAATTATTCTTATTTTTTCTTAAAATGAATAATTAATCACTATATGCCTTCTTGAAATAATAAGATTGAAATTAGAAGAAAATTTTAATGCCCTCTTGAATTTCTTATATGACAAGTATTTTGAACCAATTTTTTATTATTAAAGTGACAACTAGAAGATAGTGTCTAAAGATATCTAAATCGAATTTTCAACCTCAAATGTCACAAAAAGAACAAGATTAACTCAATACCGTTCATCCTTTCTATCTAAAACCTTTATTAATAATGGTTTCATACCAAAGAATATTATCCAATATTTTGTCTCTTTCTTGCTTTGAGTGTTTGTTTTCTCTGAAACGTTCTATATCTTGATGCCCAAAATTGGACTAACTTCCACGATATTCCTGTTGCCTAATAATGGAAATCAAAAAGTATATTAGTTTCTAGATATATTGGTCTTAATTTGTTCTATTTCTCTTAAATGCAATTTGCGTCGCCGACGAGTGTCTTGAAATAGTAAAGGTTTCTCAATTCTTAACTAAATGTCTATATTTTAAACTCCAGGAATGAGATCTTCTTCGATAATGAGCGGCAAAAACTCCCGTAATAGATTTTTACGACATGAATTGGGAAGATATTAAAAAATAGTCAGATTTATAAGTGGTCATTCAAATATAGTCACAAGTTCAAAAGTAATCGAAATTTAGTCACTTTTCATGTAAAGTTAAATCTGAACGAAAACATTGATCAAAATTTAGAAAATACTTCAGCATAATATAATATACTGGAGTTCCAATATACTTATGCTGGAACTCCAATATATTTATACTGGAGTTCCAACATAAGTATACTAGAACTCTTGTATATTATCTTAGAGTTACAATATAATATACTGGACTTCCAACATATTATATTGGATTCCAGTATAATATACTGGTCCAACATAATATGCTGGCAATTCATATACAAGTGCAGCGATCTCCAGTATATTATGCTGGAACTTTCTGTGTTGCAGCAAAATAGTAGCTATTTTTCAATGAATTTGCAAACACTGACTATTTTTGAATGGCCAAATCCGAAAATTGGTTAGCCCGTGCTATTTTTACCATGAATTCAGATGAGTTGGGCCAGTAAATTTCGACACCGAATGACTAGAAAAAAAACATTGTTTCTTGTCAGGGTTGAATATATTGGTAACAGCATAGTTACTACGAAATTCGCCCTTTTTTCGTTTACATGATGATCGTCATATGCCAAGTGTGCCCTTATGTTTTATTCTGGTTATATCATGACGGCTCTTCCGGCCTAATCACGCATGATGGTATGATAAGAGGGCCGCGACATTCGTTTATCTAATTCGCAGCAAAACCATAATTTCTAAATACTTACGTTGGAGTATTATTTATGACAACTAACTAAATGACTTATATAGAAAAGCTAAAGAAACAAAGATGAACCTGTTCACTTTCCAAATTCATGGGCATCTCTTTGTTTAGGAATAAGTCTCATTTTAAGAAACTTTGTATGACGTGAAAATTGTCAATGTCCAAGTCGTTAGATGTTAGGTAATAACGAGTTATTTTGAAGAAGAATATTTGACCTTTACTATTTTATATTTTCTATTAGAGTAGTGTGACTATATTACAATTGCCAAATTCCAATGCCATAAGAGATAAATGCTACACACATATAACAAAATAAGAGATAAATGCAAAGATTTGCTTCTAAGAGATGACACTATACAAACTGAAAATTCCACATCAAAATGTTAGCCTAAGGGATGGCCTAAGATCATCATCAATTATATGAACGTCATAGAGATGGGGGCAGAACTTGAAACTTATGAATTTCTACAACCTCTCAAGGTAATATACAATAATAATTGAGTTTTTACGGTCAGTATCTTATATTTGGTTGATTTTTTATTATCTATATACATCACATAAGCTAAAGTTATTGAGTTCATGTAAATCTATAAGTTACACCGTAAATTTGTCCATGAACATCAATCGGGCACTCCACAGTCTTGAGACATCTCATGATCACTCTTCAACTTATTCCACTACAGGAGCGACAAACTGGCAGGTCAGGTAAAATATGGGCGGGTCGAAGACGAGTTAGGTAAAAATTAAAAAGAATAAGATATTCCATTCGTCTATATTTAATAATATAACTAAAAATGAGTTAATCGACGGATAATATCAAATTCAGTTTGACACCCTAAAGTCTTGAGACACCTTATGATCACTCTTCCACTTATGCCACTACTACAACTTATACAATCGTTGCACCTTATGTCAAAGGTGTCCCAAAAAATCTTCGATTCGCACTTTGGAAATGACACAATTGCATGTGTCCAAATTTATTCTTATTCGATTAATTGTACCAATTTGAGGAGCACACTAGCCAATTTGTCTCTTGGTTCCAAAACAAGGCCTCGTGACTAGCCAATTCAATGGAGCTAACCACATTACCCATCAATATCCTAGCTATTTTGAAATTTTAATTAAGATCTTGATGATATATATCACTTATAACTTTACAAAAAATTATATAATAAAAATATTCATTTAAGTTATACTTTATTCATCACAATCTCTTTATCCTCTCTATCGAAAATAACCTCTGCACCTTTGAGATTACTGAGTGTGTTGTGGCACTTCATTCGTTTCATTTTATGTGATATACTTGTCTTTTTAATTTTGATTTCATATTTATTTTGTATTACTTGTGTTCTTTTGAGCTTTTTATACGTTACTTTGACCCCGGACTCTAATTTTTTTTATTGTGCCTTATTTATCTTATTTTAATTGATATGTAACAATTTTTCTAACCTATTTGTCATTAATTAAAATATTATAATCGATTTAATTTTCCCTCTCTGATATATTCTTTCTTTTGAGTTATTTTGTAAGCATATTTTACTAAAATATAAAAGGTTGGGAGGGTTGGAGCAATAATAAAGTTGTTTGCGTTTGATTTATAGGTCACTGATTCGAGCTATGTAATCAGTCACTTATGCTACTATCAGGTTAGACTTCCTAAATCATATTTTCTTGGGGTGCAACCCTTCTTCGAATTCTATTGGAATACGGAAAAATTTCGTGTACCGAACTGTTCTTTATTTATTTATTAAAAATTCAATTCATATAGAACGGTAAGTACTTTTTGGGGATGTTGCACAGTGTTGTCTTAGTCCATATGGGATCACATGGTTGGCTTACAATTATATAAACCCCACGCCTCAATCTTTTCGATAAAATTCTCCACTTAAATTATAAAATATTCATTTTATTCTATGGAATTTGTTTACAAGATAAAGGAGAAGTTGATCGTTTTTGAGCCAAGTCCATGCACCAATTTATCTTGAATTTTCTCAATCACGTGAATAATTTACTTAAATTTTATATTTCTGTGGTAGTTATCTCCTGTCAACATCTTTTGATATATCTTCAAAATATAATTATATAATTTAATGTATTATAATGTCATCTTTCCTCAATCACATTTCAGATCTTGCAGCCAGCGGAGGAAGCAGAATATTTTCAGGAAAAAGAAAAAAGAAAAATAGTAAATACGTAAAGCAGCAAAGAAAATTCACCATCTCATATACAAACATAAAAAATATATTTAATTTTATATATATTAAAATAATTTTCGGGCAAAAGGTGTTTGGTTGAACCACGTTCCACCACTGAGACTTTAGTAAAGTGGTGAAATTGAGGTGCTAAGATCTTTGACGAGTATTATAAATGAAATTGCAAAAAACATTTCCTCATGTATCACCTATTTTTAAAAAAAAATTCCTCATGTTTAAATAAGATGGCAACATGGTTTTTGTTATAAAATAAAAATTATAGAATAAATAAACCAAAATATATATAAAAAAAGATTGATATATTATTCAACTTCAAACTAATAGATATAATGAATTGAAATCTTCTCGATTTATAAAAGAAATTAAGTTGTTATGTAGGTTGCTACTGCAGTGTAAGCTGCTACAGTACCAACTATATATATTTTTTACGGGGATAATATTTATCAATACGGGGTAATAAATACTATATATTTATAATAGTTTTGAAGTTTTGTCAATTTTCTATAAAAATATTCCGTCCCATCAAAGCTACTTTACATAGATATTGACATTTTTGTCATGTAATTTGGTGACTTGAGAAGCCAAAATTGGTCCCTCAATCTTGGTTTTGGATATCGTAAATCTTTGCAATTGCGACTTATGAACAGTTGAGCACCACTATTATCTTCCAAAAATTTGGATAAATAAAGAAGAAGAAAAAAATATATTCATAATAATCACAATAGGATATATTTATGTGTATATTAATTTGCCACGTTTAAGTGAACCATCTTGAGGGAATAATATTTGTTTGACAAAACAAGAAGATGTTGATTTTTTTTTTTTTTTTTTACTAAAATGGACGAAACATCATATAGATGAAGACTTGAAATTTTTAAATAAACTGTTAGGGGCATACCCAATTTTATGGTATCAAATTCATTTGAACTTAGTACTTTTCACGTAAAGCATAATTTATTATGTATTAAAATTTATTAAAAATAAATATCATAAATAACTTTTCTACAGTTAAACCTCTCTATAACAGTCTTGTTTGTTCCGATAATTTTTTATTACTATAGTGAAATGCTGTTATACTAACATATATTATAACATAATTACAAATGTTTCGAGAAAAACTTAGCTTATATCTAGTGAATGGTTGTTATACAATCAAACTTCTCTATAGCGGTTTCGTTTGTTCCGATATTTTTTGGTTGCTATAATGAAGTGTTGTTATAGAAGACATATAATATAATATACAAATCATTTTCGAGAAAAATTTGACTTTTATGGTGGATGATTGTTATACAGTTAAACCTCTCTATAACAACCTCATTTGTTCTGATATATTTTGGTTGTTATATATAGATATTGTTATAGAGAGGTCTAGCTATATATAGAAAGGTCTGGTTGTACTTCTGTCAACTGCCTTTTAGAATGGCTTATAATACCACTTAAGGACAGATAGACCGTCCACCCAGTCCCGTTATCCACGTGAAAATAGCACATGCTAGCCAATATTCGGACTGATAATTAAAAAGTAGCCAGCATTTGCAAAATCATTGAAAAATAGTCACTATTTTGCTGCAACACGGAAAGTTCCAGCATAATATACTGGAGATTGGTGCACATGTGTATAAACTTCCAGCATATTATACTAGGACTCCAATACACGGAAAGTTCCAGCATAATATACTGGAGATTAGAGCACGTGTGTATGAACTTCCAGTATATTATGCTGAAAGTTCAATATAAGATGCTGGAACTCCAGTGTATTATGCTTGAATATTTTCTCGATTTTGAAGAGTGTTTTCGTTTACATTTAACTTTATATAAAAAATGACTAAATTTTGGATTACTTTGAAAACTGTGATTATTTTTTAATTATCACTTATAAATCTGACTATTTTTAAATTTCGCTCCCTATTAAGGCCGGGCTTTTTGGATAGTTTCGAAGTCAAATCAATACTATTATTAATTACACTAAAAGATTTAAAAATTAAAATTAATGATATTTTGTTTTGTGGGGTCGAGGAATACTCTTTCCTAGGAAGCTTGCTTCCATTTATGCATTACATCTCGTTAGTCTTTCCTTATCTAAATGTCATTTCAAATCTTAGACTAAATGGTCTCATTGATTTAGGGGAAAGGCACACCTAACTCACATACAAGGATGAAGCAGTCGATGAACGGTGGTTAGTTGAACATTTTCGTAAAAATATTATATAATTTATACAAATTAAATATATAATTTTTATATGTATATATTAAATCTTGAACTTCTTAGTATTTTTAAAAAAATTCATTTTTATTGCCCTATTTACACTCCCATTGAAGTTAAATTTCTAATGAAAAATACTTTGACTTGAATGAGTTGTTTATATCACAAGCTTCGAAACGACTGTTTTATATTATACTCACGGAAAATTTTATTTTGTGTCTCATTAAAAAGTGACACTAATTATATGAGGCATTTATTTTATCTCACAGTTTTGTGGACCCAGAAGTATAAGATTGGGGTTCACAAATTTGTGAGGCAAAAAGGAGCCTCATACAACTAGTGTAAGTTGTATGAGATGTAAAATAAAACTTCTCATTTGGTAAGTTGCATTAATTTTGAGACCGTTAATTTTACTGCTTTATCCCAAAATAACTTATTTTGGGATTATTATTTTACCCTCTGACAGACATAAATTATCCTGATAATATTTTTAATTTTGGGATAACTTATCACATGATTAGTGAAAAAAAATGTGAATGAAAGAACCCAATGAATTAAATTGGGTCCATGAATCTAAGAAATGGTGGGAATTTTCAAAAAAGAAATAAGACGGTACTAAATTTTAGCTCAAGATTATTTTTTCTTATTCATCATACCAAACGACTCCCTTAGGGAACAAGTTCATTCAAATTTAGTATTTTCGACATGAAATATATATATATATATATATATATATATATATATATAT
>MU760854.1:47021-62399 GCA_026770625.1 Nicotiana glauca
CGGGGGTCTATTTGGAAACAGCCTCTCTACCCCAGGGTAGGGGTAAGGTCTGCGTACACACTACCCTCCCCAGACTCCACTAAGTGGGATTATACTGGGTTGTTGTTGTTGTTGTTTGTTGTATTTTATAGGGATTTTTATCTCCTATAGAAAAGGTTAATATCTTATTTATTTTAAATAAATATCATTTTAAAAAATTATATTCTATAGATACTTTTTAATGTTTATAGCAAAATATCTAATTTTGGTTACCTCTTAATCCTAAGCCACTAAATACGCTGTTCAGTTTCACTATTTTCTTTTTCTCTCTACTTTGATACATTCCACTCTTCCCCTGTTCCCTGAAAACATGATGCTTAATCTCAAAATTCCTCTCACCACATCACCTACCATTAGTCAAAAATCTCACGCTCTCTCCTCCCTCATGCACTTTCAGACGACCCTTCATATCTTCAAACTATCAGGCCTACTATTGACAACAAAATTGAACTGCTCATCAACAAGAGAACAAGAACCGGGTTTATACAAAGGATAAGACTCATATGTAACCCAATTCCTATCAAAGAAATCACAATTCAACAAAGACTTAATAAAATCTTCATCTCCTTCCTTCACTAACATATTCAAATTTATCCCATTTCTCTGCTTCTTCACCAATGAAGAAGTGAAATTTTTCTTCACTTCCTTCTCAATAATTCCCTTTTTCCCATTCTCATTTGCAGTTTTGTCCCCCGAAAAGAGGACTTTGATGCTGAATTTTCAGTCTGATTCACATTAATTGTGCTCTAATTTGCCTTCAAAATTCCAACTTTATCATCAAATTTTTTACTTTGAGTCTAATTCACATAAGGGAAGGGAGGTCCAAAACACAGAAACAGAGGAAAAAAAAAGGGGATGCAGTAAATTTCGAGCCATATGAAGATTCATCTTCATTATTATTTAATAAATAGATGAAGAATCAGAGTCAAAATTAAAACTTGGAGACAATGAATTATGAGCCAGAGGAAGACAATATGAGGGGATCTACTGGGTTTATGGTTTTTGCGATAAAAAGAGTTGCTGGATCTTGGTTTTTACGATGTATTTTCATGTATGTCATTGTATTCATTATCTCTTTTTTCATTGTAATGTATCTCGTTGTATTTTATTGTATTCACTGTTTTCTTTTCATTGTATTTCAATGAATCTCGTTGTATTCTATGTATATCGTTGTATTCAGTGTCTCGCTATACGCCATGAATGTGTTCATATATTTTTTTAATTAATATGATTTATGTATTCAGATATATTATATAATTTCTCCAAGATTGCTATTTTTTGGGGTATTTTTCGGTTGAGAATCTTTTTTATACCTTGAAATACAAATTTTGTGTGTTACAATTGAGTTTATTGATTTATATTAGGAGTCTATTATGTTAATTGATTCACTTTTCATTTAAAAACAATGTAATCCACTGCTTCACGCTGTGAATACAGTCGAATATAATAATCTGTCCAGCTGTAATCCCATATTTCACGCCATGAATATAGTCAAATACACTCGAATACAACAACTGATTAGCTGGACTTCCCTGATTCACGCCTATTTTTGCTACTGTATTCATGAATACAATAGCTTAAATAAATCTAATACATCTTATAACAACAGAAAATATATCTGCAATCCGTAATATAGCAAATGGTATCTATAGATAGCTAATTACCACTAAAAGATAGTGTTTTATGAAAATTTCTCTATTTTATAATCTAAATATACTGGCTAAAAACATAAGCAGTGAATTTAGTTGGCTATTTGTGTAAAGATCCCTTATTTTGGCCCAATCCAAAGCAAAAACCCTTTAGATCAGTCCAAACTCCAAACTTGGGGCCCAAATGATATATTGTAATCTCACAAGATAATTAGATTTTGTTCCATTTTATTGATATATTTTGTTATTTGGAGAGTAAAAGAAGGTTTTTTTTAATCATATTTTTTTGTAAATACTTTTTAAATATTTTAAATGGCTGACTATTATGATTAGTAGTATTTTTTTTACGCAGTTTCTAAAGGAGTAATTTTTATTTGAAAACATTTAAAAATTCTATTTTTAAATTCACACAGAAATTTAATCAATTTGTCTCTCTTACGAAATACTGAACTTTTGATATTTTTCTCTCGTAAGTTAACATTCAGAAGTACCTTTTGAAAAAACTGGCCAAACTCAATTTGTGATCATCAATTATGTAAAAAAATACTTTTCAAATAAATTGATCAAATATAAATTTTGACTATTCAAAAATACTGTTCTGAAAAGCTATTAAGAAAAATACTTATTAAAATAAACAGTTTTTGAAAACTTGATATACGTTTCTTGTTCCGTAATCAATAGAGATTTTTTTTTGGTTACAATGTAGGAATATATATTACAGCAAAAAAATACAGTTAATATGTCATTCTAGTACCAGTGGCCTCGCTAAATAGGACACAAAGGTTTCCAAGGCATGCTAGATTATTACATACAGTATTTGAAATATGCTTTTCAAAACGGAAAAGGTCCAAATATGTCCTTGTACTATATGAAATTGAGCATACTTGTCCTTCATTAATACGTTAGTCCATATATGCCATTACCGTCACATAGTTGGTCCATATATCCCCTTACTATTACATAGTTGGTCCAAATATACCCTTTTCGAAATGGAATCGCTCTTTTGTTAATTGTACTAAAATATATTACAAACACAATTTCTTTTTTATTAGTACTTTTTTTCTTTATTTTTCTCTTTTCTTTCTTCTTTTTTCTTTTCTTCTATTTTTTGTTCCTTTTTCTTTCTCCTATATCCGAGTTCCTTCATTGGTGATGCATTCTCCATTTTCATCACCTATTTAACTTGACAAAACTCATGAATTCCTACTAATTTTATTATCACAAACCTCACAGGTTCGTCTGACCTGAAGGAGATGAAAATTATCGGAGAAATTTTTCGGTGGTTTTAATTGGGTGAAGGTAGGATATGGTTATTCAGATTTTGAAGGTCTTGTTCCCTTCAGATTTGAAGCTCCACAGTGAACAACACCTTTAAATCCGAATAACCATATCCTACCTTTACCAAATTAACACCACTAAAAAAATTTCTCCGATAATTTTCATCTCTTTCTTTTCAGAATAACTAGAGCCTTCTTGCTTGGAAGCTTTTGCTGGTGTAAGTTTGATTTTTAGGAATAAAATCACGTGAATTTGGGGACGAAAATAGAGAAGACATCAGCAATGGAGGAAATCAAATATAGGATAAGGAAAAAGGGGAAAAAGAGAAAAAAGAAGAAAGAAAAGTGAAAAATAAATAAATAAAAAACTAATAAAAAGGAAATAGTGTTTGCAATACATTTTAGTACAATTAACAAAAGAGCTTGTAACGACCCGACTGGTCGTTTTGTAGTTTTGAATCCCATTCCCTTAAATAAAACTTTTCGCACTTGCTTTAACTAATTTATGACTTACGGGATGGGTGGTTCGGAAGTTGGAAGAGTTTTGAGCAAGAATCAGTCTAGTTGTTTCTTTAAGTTTCTTTAAAAAGGTCAAGTTTGACTTCGGTCAATATTTTGGGGAAACAGACCCGGAATCGTGATTTGATAATTTTTTATGGTCCGCGGGAAAATATGGGACCTGAGCGTATGCCCGGAATCGAATTCCGAGGTCCCTAGCCCGAGTAATAAATTTTTATGTGAAATTGTTAAGTTTAAGTTTCAAAGATTTAAATAAACTAAAAAATCATTGTTTTCATAGGTATCGGGTTTATATTTTGATTCCGAAACCTAGTACAAGTTCGAAATATCAGTTAAGACCTACCCGTAAAATTTGGTGTCAATCTGAGTAGTTTAGGGCGTTTTGACCCGTTAAAAGAAAATTAAGAACTTGAAGTTCATTAAGTTGATTCAATTGGTTTGGGGGTTCGACTCCTTGAATTAGCATTGTTTTGAGTGTTTCGAGGGTTCGAGTAGGTCCGCCTCGTGATTTCAGACTTGACGGTATGTTCGGGCGGGGCTCGGGAGCCCCGAGCGTTAAATGGTCGAGGTTCGAGTGAAGTTGAAAACTTAGGAAAAACCAACTTTGCTGCTTCTATTATAACCGCTTCTGCGGCTCTTGGACCGCAGAAGCGGTCGACAGGACGCAAAAGCGGAAAGGGCTCAGGCATGGGGAAACCACAGAAGCGGCCCTGGGACCGCAGAAGCGGTCCCGCCTTTGCAACCCACGGACCGTAGAAGCGGTCTAGCCTAGATTTGCCCGAATCCGCTGAAGCGGCCCAGCTTCCACAGAAGCGGACATCGCAGAAGCGGAAATTTTGCCGCAGAAGCAGAATTAGCTTGGCAGAATGGGTTCATTTAATGCGAACCCAACCTTCATTTTTGCCATTACTCACTCCACATTTGGGCGAATTGGGAGCTTCCAAGGGAGGGTTTCCACATAGATTGTCAAGGTAAGTAATCCTTTACATTTTTAGCTTAAGTACTTGTATAATGGTAGATTAAACACTAAAAATTTGGTAAAATCAAAGGATTAGAGCTAGACCTAGGGTTTAAATAAAAATTAAGATTTAACCACGTAAATAACTATGTAATAAACTAGAAATCATATATTTGTAATCCTTAGGTGATAGAGAACAACTTTCTTCAAAAAATATCGGGGTCCGGACACGTGGGCCCAGGGTCGGAATTTGGAGAACTTATGGGAAAGGTTGGAAAATTACTTAAATAGTTAGAATTCAACCTTGTGAGCCTTTATTGACTAGTTCTTACTTCGTTTGATTAGTTTAAGAATTGTCCAGCTTCGAATTTAAAGACTTGGGCTCGTTCTTGGAACTTGGAAGTGCACTTTAGAGCAAGGTGAGTCTCCTTTCTAGCCTCGTAAGAGGGAATTGTCCCTTTAGGATTAATGTTTGAGTGTTTGTTGCTAAATGCGGGGACTACGCATGCGTTAGGTGACAAGAGCCCGTGCGTAGCTACTACTATGTTAAATGTCCGGGTAGCTTAGGACCTACAACATGCCTATTAAATTTATATCTTATGTTAGTTTGTTGTTATGAACACCTAGTGTGTACTAGAGACTTAAAAAGGGGATATGAGCATACTTGTATATTTAATTAAGTTTGGTTTGGTATTTTTGACCATTTATGTGCCATGTGTGTGAACTTGATATTTCATACTTATTTGTGGATTAGGACGATCACCTCGGTATGAATAGATGCATCTATAGGCGCGCCGTCGGCAAATGCACAGTTTATTTCTGTTAGTTCGGGTCGTCGCCTCGGTATTATGTGCGCATGTTAATTGTGGAAAAGCTTATACATGCTTTATTTTGTTATTATCTCATATGATAAACTATAAACTTGATGTTGTAGATTTTCTTGACTTATACCACTTGTCATAAAACTGTCGATGCTTGTAAATTCCATGATTCGAACACATCATACTTATATATACATTTTAATTGACCTTAGTAAGTATCGAGTCGACCTCTCGTCTCTACTTCTTCGAGATTAGACGGGATACTTACTGGGTACATGTTGTTTATGTACTCATACTACACTTCTGTACTTAAATGTTCAGGATTTGAGGCAGGTGGATCCGGACATCATTCTGTTGCATATCAGTGAGCGCATTTGGGACTTCTACGGTGAGTTACATTCCCTTCTTGCCGATCCGCAGCCGAAGAAGTCTTCTTTGTATTTTTGTTGTTTTTGTCTATCCTGATTCAGATAGTAGGATAGGGTATTATTCTTGTGTGTATATTCTACTAGTTGCCCGTAGCTTGTGATATCAGGTTCTGGCACACATAGTGGTAGACGCTATTTTGGGTTGTATAACTGTCTTTACATTTCATTGATCTTTACTGTTTTATAACCTTAAATTAGGAAAAATCTATTATAATAGTTTTTGGCAAAGGTAAAATGAGATTTTAATTATACTTCCGAGTTGGCTGGCCTGACAAATGGTGTCGGGCGTCATCATGATCTATTACTGAAAAATGGGTCGTGACAACATGGTATCAGAGCACTAGGTCCACGTAGGTCTCACAAAGCTATGGGCAAACCTGATAGAGTTTTGTAGATCGGTACGGAGACGTCTGTATTCATCTTGGGGAGGCTATGGGGTATTAGGAAAAACTACTCTTTATTCATTTATATCATGCAGTGGTCAGTGTACTAAATTTCCATCATCTATTCTCTCGCAGATGGTGAGGACTCGTACCGTTGACGTTCCGGACCCGGGAGGAGCTGCTCCCCCTATTGCTAGAGGCCGAGGTAGAGGCCGGGGAAGGGCACCGGCCCGTGGTAGGGGATGCGGGCATCCCAGAGCTATTCCAGAGGCACCACCAGCAGATCCTGCCAGGGATCCCATTGTTGAGGAGCAGGGCGAGGTGCCCACAGCAGAGCCTACCCCAGTTGATTTTATGACAGCACCGGGATTTCAGGAGGTCATGGGCCGCATGCTTCGGTTCATGGGTACTATGACTCAGGCTAGTTTATTTCCAGCGGATACAGCTACCTCACAGGCAGGGGGGAGCACAGAATCCTACTGCCCATGCTCCAGGTCATACAACCGCGGTTTATCAGACTCCGGGTGCACTACTCGCAGATGGGGTTCAGCCAGTTGCTGCCGTGGCACCCCAGCCCAGGCCAGCTGTGGATTGTGATCCGCAGAAGTTATTAGACAGATGGACTAGACTTTACCCTCAAGTATTCGGGGGGGAGCGTCATGAGGATGCTCAGGACTTTATTGACAGGTGTAGGGACAGACTGCACGCTATGAGGATATTGGAGTCGCATGGGGTCGACTTTACCACTTTTCAGCTTCAGGGCAGGGCCCGTAGATGGTGGCAGTCCTATGTTCTTGGCAGGCCCGCCGGTTCTCCTCCCATCACCTGGGTTAGTTCGTACAGTTGTTCTTGGACATGTACATTTCGCCCTCTGAGAGGGAAAAGCAGCGGTATCAATTTGAGCACCTTGAGCAGGGTCAGATGTTTATGACCGACTATGAGGCGAGATTTTTTGAGTTATCCCGCCATGCACTTATGATACTCCTTACAGATGCAGAGAGAGTGTGGAGGTTCGTCGCTGGGTTGCAGCCCAGTATTCAATCGGGTATGGCCCGAGAGGTGGAGATGGGTATAGAGTACCAGCTTGTGGTCGAGATTTCTCGCCGGATTGATGGGTATCGCTAGAGGGGTAGAGAGTAGATACAACAGGACAAGAGATCCAAATACCTTGGAGAGTTCAGAGGTGCCCCAACTAGGGGTAGGGGTCAGTATGGGAGGGGTCAGCCCAGTACACCCCCATCTTCAGCACCACCACCTCCCGCCCGGGGTGCTCCAGCACGCCCCTATTTCAGTGCCATGCCAGAGAGTTCCTACCGCCCCCCAGCTATTCAGGGTTCCTCTAGTGGGTATTCAGGTCCTCAGAGTTCTTCTAGTTCCTACTTCAGTGCTATGCCGGAGAGTTTGTATCATCCACTGGCTATCCAGGCTCCTCCCACGGGATCTACGAGTCATCAGGGATAGTCATCAGGGTAGCAGGTCGCCGCACCATGTTGTTTTGAGTATGGAGACCTCGGTCACATGAGGAGATCTTGCCCCTGGCTTAGGGGCAAGGCAGTGCAGCAGGGGCAACAACACATGACTCCTGCACCAGCAGCCCAGCCACCTAGAGGTGGAGAACAGACTGGTAGAGGCCGTCCCAGAGGTAGAGGTCAAACGGGTAGAGGTCAGCCCGCTATTGCTCAAACAGGTGGAGGCCAGCCAGCTGGTGCTCCAGCTAGATTCTATGCTCTTCCAGCCAGGCCAGATGCATTGGTCTCAGATGCCGTCATCATATGTTTTATCTCCGTCAGCGGTAGGGGTGCTTCAGTATTATTTGATCTAGGGTCTACTTATTCATATGTGTCATCTCTGTTTGCCCCATTCCTAGTCACTTCTCCTGAGCCTTTGGATGTTTCTGTTTATTTGTCCACTCCTGTGGGTGATTCTGTAGTTGTGGACCGGATTTATCGGTCATGTATGGTTACTTTCTGTGGTTTTGAGACTAGGGAAGATCTTCTATTGCTCGATATGATTGATTTTGAGGTTATCCTGGGCATCAATTGGCTATCTCCATATAACACCGTTCTAAATTGCCATGCCAAGACTGTTTTGCTAGTGATTCCAGGGTTGTCGAGGTCAGAGTGGAAGGGTTCTACAGTTGATACACCTACCAAGGTTATTTATTTCATGAGGGCTCAACGCATGGTTGAGAAAGTGTGTTTTGCTTATTTAGCTTATGTGCGAGACACCACCGCAGAGTCTCCGATGATTGATTCAGTGCTAGTGGTCCGAGAGTTCGCCGATATTTTTCCTTCTGATCTCCCTGGCATGCCTCCGGATCGTGATATTGATTTCTGTATTGATTTGGCTCCAGGAACTCAGCCTATATCTATCCCACCATACCGTATGGCTCCTAAGGAGCTGAAGAAGCTGAAGGAGCAGTTGGAGGAGTTGTTAGCAAAGGGGTTTGTTAGGCCTAGTGTATCGCCTTGGGGTGCATCGGTGCTATTCGTGAAGAAGAATGATAGGACTATGCGGATGTGCATTGATTACCGCCAGTTGAACAAAGTCACCATCAAGAACAAGTATCCATTGCCCCATATTAATGATTTGTTTGACCAGTTGCAGGGTGCTAGGGTGTTCTCTAAGATTGACTTGATGTCGGGGTATCATCAATTGAAGATTAGGGATTCAAACATTCCGAAGACTGCATTCAGGACTAGATATGGCCACTATGAGTTTTTGGTGATGTCCTTTGGCTTGACTAATGACCCAGCGGCATTTATGGACTTGATGAACAGGGTGTTCAGGCCTTATATTGATTCTTTTGTCATCGTCTTCATTGACTACATCTTGATATACTCACGTAACCTGGGGGAGCACGAGTAGCATTTGAGAGTAGTGCTTCAGACCTTGCGAGAGCAACAACTTTATGCTAAGTTCTCCAAGTGTGAGTTTTGGCTAGAGTCAGTGGCATTCTTGGGGCATGTAGTGTCAGGAGAGGGTATTAAAGTGGATCCCAAGAAGATTGAGGTAGTTTAGAATTGGTCACGTTCTACTTCAGTGATCGAGATCAGGAGTTTATTGGGGTTAGCAGGCTATTACCAGTGATTTATGCAGGGCTTTTCATCTATTGCATCACCTCTGACCAGATTGATCCAAAAAGGTGCCCCGTTCTGTTGGTCCGATGATTGTGAGGAGAGCTTCCAGAAGCTCAAGACGGCTTTGACTACGGCACCAGTTCTCGTATTTTCTTCCGGTTCAGGGATGTATACAGTGTATTGCGACACTTCTCACGTTGGCTTGGGATGTGTATTGATGCAGGAGGGGCGAGTTATTGCATATGCTTCACGTCAGCTGAAGGCTCATGAGAAAAATTACCCTGTGCACGATCTAGAGTTGGCGGCAATTGTTTATGCTCTTAAGATATGGAGGCATTATTTATATGGAGTGTCATGTGAGGTTTATACAGACCATCGTAGCTTGCAGCATTTGTTCAAGCAGAGGGATCTTAATTTGAGGCAGCGCAGGTGGCTTGAGTTACTGAAGGATTATGACATTACCATTCTTTATCATCCAGGCAAGGCAAATGTGGTAGCAGATGCCTTGAGTAGGAAGGCGGAGAATATGGGTAGCTTGGCATTCATTCCTGCTGAGATAAGACCATTAGCTTTGGACATTCAGTCTTTAGCTAACAGACTTGTGAGATTGGATATTTTAGAGCCCAGCCGGGTTCTAGCATGTGTGGTTTCTCAGTCTTCGTTATTGGGGCAGATTAAGGCCCGACAGTTCGATGATCC
Source organism: Nicotiana glauca (assembly GCA_026770625.1). NCBI lineage: Eukaryota > Viridiplantae > Streptophyta > Magnoliopsida > Solanales > Solanaceae > Nicotiana > Nicotiana glauca. Next base: position 56,875 of record MU760854.1, read on the forward strand.
ACATTTGGCAGTTCTCAGAGAGACGGTACTTCAGGGAGGTGCCAAGGAGATTTCTATTGGTGAGGATGGTGTGTTATGACTTCAGGGCCATGTATGTGTCCCTAATGTTGATGGCTTGAGGGAGAGGATTCTAGAGGACGCCCACAGTCCGAGGTACTCCATTCATCCGGGTGCCACAAAGATGTATCGTGACTTGAGACAACACTACTAGTGGCGGAGGATGAAGAAGGACATAGTGGAGTATGTTGCTAGATGTTTGAATTGCCAGCAGGTTAAATATGAGCACCAGAGGCCAAGTGGCCTACTTCAGCAGATGCCCATTCCGGAATGGAAATGGGAGCGCAACACCATGGATTTTGTGGTTGGGTTGCCGCGGACTCAGCAGAATGTTGACTCAGTATGGGTTATTATGGATAGATTGACCAAGCCGGCCCACTTCATTCCAGTGGCGGCTACTTATACGGCAGAGAGATATGCCCAGATTTACATCCGAGAGATAGTGAGGTTGCACGGTGTGCCGGTATCTATCATATCAGACAGAGGCCCTCAGTTCACTTCCCATTTCTGGAGGGTCGTTCAGAGTGAGTTGGGGACCCGCGTAGAGCTTCGCATTGCATTCTATCCTCAGACCGACGGGCAGTCGGAGCGGACAGTTAAGATTTTAGAGGATATGCTTAGAGAATGTGTGATTGACTTTGGAGGGCAGTGGGATCAATTCTTACCCTTGGCGGAATTTGCATATAATAACAACTATCAATCCAGCATATAGATGGCCCCGTATGAGGCATTGTATGGTCGGCGTTGTCGTTCTCCTATCGGGTGGTTTGAGCCTGGTGAGGCTAAGTTGCTTGGTACAGATTTGGTTCAGGATGCCTTGGATAAGGTAAAGTTGATTCAGGAGAGGCTCCGCACATCTCAGTCCAGGTAGAAGAGTTACGCGGACCAGAAGGCGTGCGATATATCATTCATGATTGGTGAGAAGGTTCTCTTGAAGGTTTCGCCCATGAAGGGCATTATGAGGTTCGGAAAGAAGGGAAAGTTGAGACCAAGATTTATTGGCACCTTCGAGGTGTTGAGGCGAGTTGGAGAGGTTGCCTATGAGCTTGCTTTACCTCCCAATTTATCAGGAGTTCATCCAGTCTTCCATGTCTCGATGCTCCGGAAGAATCATGCCGACTATTCACATGTGTTGGATTTCAGTACCATTCATTTAGATGAGAGCTTGGGCTACGAGGAGGAGCCAGTTGCCTTTGTTGATAGACAGGACTGCCAGTTGAGGTCCAAGAGGATTTCTACGGTAGGAGTCTAGTGGAGGGGCCAACTGGTCGAAGAGGCGACCTGGGAGTCCGAAGAGGACATGCGGAGCCGATATCCCCACTTATTCAGCAGTGCAGGTACTTTTCTATGTCTGTTCGCGGACGAATATTTGTTTAAGAGGTAGAGAATATAATGACCCGACTGGTCGTTTTGTATTTTTGAACCTCGTTCCCTTAAATAAAACTTCCTGCACTTGTTTTAACTAATTTATGACTTACGGGGACGGATGGTTTGGAAGTTGGAAGAGTTTTGAGCAAGAATCAATCTAGTTGCTTCTTTAAGTTTCTTTAAAAAGGCCAAGTTTGACTTCGGTCAACATTTTGGGAAAACGGACCCGGAATCGTGATTTGACAATTTCTGAGGGTCCCCGGGAAAATATGGGACCGGGGCATATGCCCGGAATCGAATTCCGAGGTCCCTAGCCCGAGTAATGAATTTTTACGTGAAATTGTTAAGTTTAAGTTTCAAAAATTTAAATAAACTAAGAAATCATTATTTTCATAGGTATCGAGTTCGGATTTCAATTCCGAAACCTAGTACAAGTCCGAAATATCAGTTAAGACCTACCCGTAAAATTTGGTGTCAATCCGAGTAGTTTAAGGGTGTTTTGACCCGTTGAAAGGAAATTAAGAACTTGAAGTTCATTAAGTTGATTCAATTGGTTTGGGGGTTCGACTCCTTGAATTAGCGTTGTTTTGAGTGTTTCGAGGGTTTGAGTATGTCCGCCTCGTGATTTCAGACTTGACGGTATATTCGAGCGGGGCTCGGGAGCCCCGAGCGTTAAATGGTCGAGGTTCGAGTGAAGTTGAAAACTTAGGAAAAACCAACTTTGTTGCTTCTGTCATAACCGCTTCTGCGGCTCTTGGACCGCAGAAGCGGTCGATAGGACGCAGAAGCGGAAATGGCTCAGGCATGGGGAAACCGCAGAAGCAACCCTGGGACCGCAGAAGCGGTCCTGCATTTGCGACCCACGGACCGCATAAGTGGTCTAGCCCATATTTGCCCGAATCCGCTGAAGCGGCCCAGCTTCCGCATAAGCGGAAATTTCGCCGCAGAAGCAGAATTAACTGGGCAGAATGGGTTCATTTAATGTGAACCCAACCTTCATTTTTGCCATTACTCACTCCACATTTGGGCGAATTGGGAGCTTCCAAGGGAGGGTTTCCACATAGATTGTCAAGGTAAGTAATTCCTTTATATTTTTAGCTTAAGTACTTGTATAATGGGTAGATTAAACACTAGAAATATGATAAAATCAAAGGATTAGAGCTAGACCTAGGGTTTAAATAAAAATTAATATTTAACCATAAATAACTATATAATGGACTAGAAATCATATATTTGTAATCCTTAGGTGATAGAGAACAACTTTCTTCGAAAAATCTCAGGGTCCAGACACGTGGGCCTGGGGTCGGAATTTGGGAAACTTATGGGAAAGGTTGGAAAATCACCTAAATAGTTAGAATTCAACCTTGTGAGCTTTTATTGACTAGTTATTACTTCGTTTGATTAGTTTGAGAATTGTCCGGCTTCGAATTTAAAGACTTGGGCTCGTTCTTGGAACTTAGAAGTGCACTTTGGAGCGAGGTGAGTCTCCTTTCTAACCTCGTAAGAGGGAATTGTCCCCTTAGGATTAATGTTTGAGTGTTTGTTGCTAAATGCGGGGACTACGCACGCGTTAGGTGACGAGAGCCCATGCGTAGCTACTACTATGTTAAATGTCCGGGTAGCTTAGGACCTACAACATGCCTATTAAATTTATATCTTATGTTAATTTGTTGTTATGAACACTTAGTGTGTACTAGAGACTTAAAAAGGGAATATAAGTATACCTGTATAGTTAATTAAGTTTGGTTTGGTATTTTTGACCATTTATGTCCCATGTGTGTGAACTTGATATTTCATCCTTATTTGCGGATCGGACCGATCGTCTCGGTATGAATAGATGCATCTATAGGCGCGTCGTCGACCCTCGGCAAGTGCACAGTTTATTTCTGTTGGTTCGGGCCATCACCTCGGTATTATGTGCGCATGTTAATTGTGGAAAAGCTTATACATGCTTTATTTTGTCATTATCTCATATGATAAACTATAAACTTGATGTTGTAGATTTTCTTGACTTATACCACTTGTCATAAAACAGTCGATGCTTGTAAATTCCATGATTTGAACATATCATACTTATATATACATTTTAATTGACCTTAGTAAGTATTGATTCGACCTCTCATCTCTACTTCTTCGATATTAGACGGGACACTTACTGGGTGCATGTTGTTTATGTACTCATGCTACACTTCTGTACTTAAATGTACAGGATTTGAGGCAGGTGGATCTGGACATCATTCTGGTGCATATCAGTGAGCGCATCTGGGACTTCTACGGTGAGTTGCATTCCCTTCTTGCCGATCCGCAGCCGAAGAAGAATTCTTTGTATTTTTGTTATTTCTGTCTATCCTGATTCAGACAGTAGGATAGGGTATTATTCTTGTGTGTATATTCTACTAGTTGCCCGTAGCTTGTGACACCAGGTTCTGGCACACACAGTGGTAGACGTTATTTTGAGTTGTATAACTGTCTTTACATTTTATTGATCTTTACTGGTTTATAACCTTAAATTGGAAAAAATATATTATAATGGTTTTTGGCAAAGGTAAAATGAGAATTTAATTATACTTCCGCGTTGGCTGGCCTGACAAATGGTGTCGGGTGCCATCATGACCTATTACTGAAAATGGGTCGTGACAGAGCTAATTAATTTGGCTGGATTCCATTTCGAAAAGACTATATTTGGACCAACTATGTAATAGTAAGGTCATATATGGACCAACTATGTGATGGTAAGGACATATATGGGCTAAACTATTAACGAAGGCCAAATATGCTCAATTTCATATAGTACAAGGATATATTTGGACCTTTTCCGTTTTCAAAATTTGCCCCTAAAATATCAGCTAACATTGCAACACAGTATTGATAAGTAATTGTTTCCTAGTCAATGGATGCTTAATTAATACAATGTGCACAACCAAACTACATAAATAAAGTTCCTAAATAGCATAGACTCCATGATATTTTTTAATTCTCTATTTAGGAATGGTTTTCTTGAAAATTTTATATTTTCTTTTATTTGACAAAATATCAAGAGGTGCCAAATTCTAATCCTTTTAGTAATTATATAGAGAAAAGGAAAAAAAGCAAAAAAAAAATTATTTTTGGCTTTATTGAGAACTTAATTATTTCACTCTTACTAGTTCACATTAGGGGTGTCAATGGATATTTAAAAACCGACTAAACCGACCGAACCGAATTGATTCTTAGGTTTCTTTTAAACCGTAGGTTTTTATATAAATCTATAACCGTACCGATAATTAGGATAGGTTTTTTATTTTATAAAAATAAACTGAAAAAATACCGAACCGTAATGAATAAATTTTACATGTGAAAAATATATTTATATAATAAGTGTAATGACCCGACCGATCGTTTTGAGCCCTAGCACGACGTTCCGCAGTTCGAGGCCATGAGCAGCTTCAATTCAAGCATTATGACTTGTATGCGTGTTGCAAGCACATGATTTTTGCCCTATATGAGGATTACTCCCAAAAAATTCAAAACAAAACAATTTTTCTTTGTGTGCAATTTTGAGATTTTTCGTGGCATTTTTGGATAAGTATTTGTATTTGTCTGTGCATGTTTATTTGTTAAATTAATGAAAATACAAAAATATGTTGCATTTGTATTTAGGATTTAATTCTACAATTAGGAGTAATCAAGTTTGCTTTACAAAAATGGAAAAATCACAAAAATAATGTTATTTTGCATTTTTAGCATTTAATGTCTAAATTGTGTGATTTTATTTTAATTGATGTTTAAATTTGTGTGATTATTATTATTAGGAGTTGATTGGTGTCTTAAGTTAATTTTGGTTTTATTAATTTAATTTAGGATCTTTAAGTTTAATTTTGGAGCAAATAAAACAAAAAGAGAACAAAAAATGTGAAAGGAAAATCGGATTGGGCCATCTGTCAAATTAAACAAACCTGGCCCAAATATCTCACAAACCCAACCCAAAACCCACCGGGTCAACCCGACCCGGTCTGCCCCATAACCCGAATAACCCCTCTCTTCATTTTCATTTTTCATTCCCCAAACCCTAAACCTAAAACACCCGCCCCCATCCTCTCTTCATCTTCCCCAAACCACCC